>CAXIWF010000807.1:0-53605 GCA_964036045.1 Eutreptiella sp. 'Long Island Sound 2002'
GGGCGAGGGGGGGCGATGGGGGCGATGGGGGGCGGGGGGGGGGGCTATCGGGGGGGATGGGGGGCGCTGGGGGGCGACGGTGGGGATGGGGGGCGACGGGGGGCGATGTGGGGCGGTAGGGGGCGCAGGGGGTGGATGGGGGGCGATGGGGGGCGAGGGGGAGCGAGGGGGGCGGTGGGGGGCGGTGGGGGGCGACGGGGGGCGATGGGGGGCGAAGGGGGGCGACGGGGGGCGATGGGGGGCGATGGGGGGCGAGGGGGGGCGATGGGGGGCGATGGGGGGCTGTGGGGGGCGATGGGGAGCGATGGGGGGCGATGGGGGGCGATGGGAGGCGATGGGGGGCAATGGGGGGGCAATGTGGCGGGCGATGGGGGGCGAGGGGGGGCGAGGGGGAGCGATGGGGGGCGATGGGGGGCGATAGGGGGTGATGGGGAGCAATGGGGGGCGAGGGGGGGCGATGGGGGGCGATGGGGGGCGAGCGGGGGCGAGGGGGGGCGATGGGCGGCGAGGGGGGGCGATGGGGGGCGATGGGGGGCGATGGGGGGCGATGGGGGGCGAGGGGGGGCGAGGGGGAGCGATGGGGGGCGAGGGGGGGCGACGGGGGGCGATGGGGGCGAGGGGGGGCGATCGGGGGCGAGGGGGGGCGATGGGTGGCGAAGGGGGGCGACCGGGGGCGATGGGGGGCGGTGGGGGGCGATGGGGGGCGACCGGGGGCGATTGGGGGCGATGGGGGGCGAGGGGGGGTGAGGGGGGGCGAGGGGCGGCGATCGGGGGCAATGGGGGGCGAGGGGGCCGGGGGGGGGGTGAGGGGGGGCGAGGGGGGGCGAGGGGGGCGATCGGGGGCGATCGGGGGCGATGGGGGGCGAGGGGGGGCGAGGGGGGGCGAGGGGGGGCGAGGGGGGGCGATGGAGGGCGAGGGGGGGCGAGAGGGGGCGATGGGGGGCGATGGGGGGCAAGGGGGAGTTGGGGGCAATTGGGGGCGACGGGGGGCGATTGGGGGCGATGGGGGGCGATGGGGGGCGATCGGGGGCGATGGGGGGCGATGGGGGCGATGGGGGGCGAGGGGGGGCGATGGGGGGGCAATTGGGGGCAATGGGGGGCGATGGGGGGCGAGGGGGGGCGAGGGGGGGTTGGGGGCAATTCGGGGCGATGGGGGGCGATGGGGGGCGATGGGGGGCGATGGGGGGCGAGGGGGGGCGAGGGGGGGCAATGGGGGGCAATGGGGGGCAATGTTGGGCGAGGGGGGCGATGGGGGGCAAGGGGGGGCGATGAGGGGCGATGGGGGGCGAGGGGGGCGATGGGGGGCGATGGGGGGCGATGGGGGGCGAGGGCGGCGGTGGGGGGCGGTGGGGGGCGGTGGGGGGCGATGGGGGGCGATGGGGGGTGAGGGGGCGGTGGGGGGCGATGGGGGGCGATGGGGGGCGATTGGGGGCAATTGTTGGCAATTGGGGGCGATGGGGGGCGATCGTGGGCGATGGGGGGCGATGAGGGGCGAGGGGGGGCCAGGGGGGGCGAGGGGGGGCGATGGGGGGCGATGGGGGGGCGATGGGGGGCGATTGGGGGCGATGGGGGGCGATCGGGGGTGATGGGGGGCGATGGGGGGCCAGGGGGGGCGAGGGGGGGCGATGGGGGGCGATGGGGGGCAATTGGGGGCAATGGGGGGCGATGGGGGGCGATGGGGGGCGATGGGGGGGGATGGGGGGAGATGGGGGGCGATGGGGGGCGATGGGGGGCGGTGGGGGGCAATGGGGAGCGATGGGGGGCGGTGGGGGGCGATGGGGGGCGATGGGGGGCGACGGGGGGCGATGGGGTGGCGATGGTGGGCGATCGGGGGCGATCGGGGGCGATGGGGGGCGATGGGGGGCGAGGGGGGGCGAGGGGGGGCGATGGGGGGCAATGGGGGGCGATGGGGGGCGATGGGGGGCGATGGGGGGCGAGGGGGGGCGATGGGTGGCGTTGGGGGGCGATGGGGGGCGATGGGAGGCGATGGGGGGCAATGGGGGGGCAATGGGGGGGCGATGGGGGGCGATGGGGGGTGATGGGGGGCGATGGGGGGCGATGGGGGGGCGATCGGGGGCGATCGGGGGCGATCGGGGGCGATCGGGGGCGAGGGGGGGCGAGGGGGGGCGATGGGGGGCGATGGGGGGCGATGGGGGGCGGTGGGGGGCGGTGGGGGGCGATGGGGGGCGATGGGGGTGACGGGGGGCGATGGGGGGGCGATGGTGGGCGATGGGGGGCGATCGGGGGCGATGGGGGGCGATGGGGGGGGCCAGGGGGGGCCAGGGGGGGCGAGGGGGTCGATGGGGGGCGATGGGGGGCGATGGGGGGCGATGGGGGGCGGGGGGGGGGCGATGGGGGGCGATGGGGGGCAAGGGGGGCGAGGGGGGGCGATGGGTGGCGTTGGGGGGCGATGGGGGGCGATGGGAGGTGACGGGGGGCAATCGGGGGGCAATGGGGGGGCGACAGGGGGCGAGGGGGGGTGATGGGGGGCTATCGGGGGCGATTGGGGGCGATGGGGGGAGATGGGGGGGCAATGGGGGGCGATTGGGGGCGATGGGCGGCGAGGGGGGGCGATGCGGGGCGCTGGGGGGCGATGGGGGGCGATGGGGGGCGATGGGGGGCGAAGGGGGGCGTTTGGGGGGCGAGGGGGGCGGTGGGGAGCGATGGGGGGCGGTGGGGGGCGATGGGGGCAATGGGGGGGCGCTGAGGGGCGCGGGGGGGCGATGGGGGGCGATGGGGGCGAGGGGGTTCGAGAAGGTGCGAGGGGGGCGAGGGGGGGCGATGGGGGACAAAGGGGGGCGATGGGTGGCGAGGGGGGGCGGGGGGGGTGATGGGGGGCGAGGGGGGGCGAGGGGGGGCGAGGGGGGGCGATGAGGGCGCGATGGAGGGCAACGGGGGGAAATGGGGGGCGATGGGGGGCGAGGGGGGGCGTTGGGGGGCGATGGGGACCGATGGGGGCGAGGGGGGCGATGGGGGGCGAGGGGGGGCGATGGGGGGCGATGATGGGGCGATGGGGGGCGAGGGGGGGCGAGGGGGAGCGATGGGGGGCGAATGGGGGCGATCGGGGGCGATGGGGGGCGAGGGGGGGCGATGGGGAGCGAGGGGGGGCGATGGGGGGCGATCGGGGGCGATGGGGGGCGAGGGGGGGCGATGGGTGGCGAAGGGGGGCGAGGGGGGGCGATGGGGGGCCGTGGGGGGCGATGGGGGGCGATGGGAGGCGATGGGGGGCGAGGGGGGGTGAGGGGGGGGGAGCGGGGGCGATCGGGGGCGATGCGGGGCGAGGGGGGCGAGGGGGGGTGAGGGGGGGCGAGGGGGGGCTATGGGGGCGATCGGGGGCGATGGGGGGCGAGGGGGGGCGAGGGGGGCGATGGGGGGCGAGGGGGGGCGAGAGGCGGCGATGGGGGGCGATGGGGGGCAAGGGGGGGTTGGGGGCAATTGGGGGCGACGGGGGGCGATGGGGGGCGATCGGGGGCGATGGGGGGCGATGGGGGGCGATGGGGGGCGAGGGGGGCGATGGGGGGCGATGGGGGGCAATTGGGGGCAATGGGGGGCGATGGAGGGCGAGGGGGGGTTGGGGGCAATTGGGGGCGATGGGGGGCGATGGGGGGCGATGGGGCGCGATAGGGGGCGATCGGGGGCGATGGGGGCAATGGGGGGCGATGGGGGGCGATGGGGGGCGAGGGGGGGCGATGGGGGGCGATGGGGGGCAATTGGGGGCGATAGGGGGCGATGGGGGGCGAGGGGGGGCAATGGGGGGGATGGGGGGCGATGGGGGGCGATGGGGGGCGGTGGGGGGCGATGGGGAGCGATGGGGGGCGATGGGGGGCGATGGGGGGCGATGGGGGGCGACGGGGGGCGATGGTGGGCGATGGGGGGCGATGGGGGGCGCTCGGGGGGCGAGGGGGGCGAGGGGGGGCGATTGGGGGCGAGGGGGGGCGATGGGGGGCGATGGGGGGCGATGGGTGGCGTTGGGGGGCGATGGGGGGCGATGGGAGGCGATGGGGGGCAATGGGGGGTCAATGGGGGGTTCGATGGGGGGCGAGTGGGGTGATCGGGGGCGATGGGGGTGCAATGGGGGGCGATGGGTGGCGAGGGGGGGCGATGCGGGGCGATGGGGGGCGATGGGGGGCGAGGGGGGGCGAAGGGTGGCGAAGGGGGCGTTTGGGGGGCGAGGGGGGGCGAGGGGGGGCGGTGGGGAGTGATGGGGGCGGTGGGGGGCGATGGGGGGCGATGGGGGGCAATGGGGGGCGCTGGGGGGCGAGGGGGGGCGATGGGGGGCGATGGGGGCGAGGGGGTTCGAGAGGGGGCGAGGGGGGGCGGGGGGGGCGATGGGGGACAATGGGGGGCGATGGGTGGCGAGGGGGGCGAGGGGGGGTGATGGGGAGCGAGGGGGGGCGAGGGGCGGCGATGGGGGGCGATGGAGGGCAATGGGGGGAAATGGGGGGCAATGGGGGCCGAGGGGGGTCGATTGGGGGCGATGGGGACCGATGGGGTCCAGGGGGGGCGAGGGGGGGCGATGGGGGGCGATGGGGGGCGAGGGGGGGCGAGGGGGGCGATGGGGGGCGATGGGTGGCGTTGGGGGCGATCGGGGGCGATGGGAGGCGATGGGGGGCAATGGGGGGGCAATGGGGGCCGAGGGGGGTCGATGGGGGGCGATGGGGACCGATGGGGGCGAGGGGGGGCGATGGGGGGCGATGGGGGGCGAGGGGGGGCGAGGGGGGGCGATGGGGGGCGATCGGGGGCGATGGGGGGCGATGCGGGGCGATCGGGGGCGATGGGGGGCGAGGGGGGGCGATGGGTGGCGCAGGGGGGCGAGGGGGGGCGACCGGGGGCGATGGGGGGCGGTGGGGGGCGATGGGGGAGATTGGGGTCGATGGGGGGCGATGGGGGGCGATGGGGGGCGAGGGGGGGTGAGGGGGAGGGAGGGGGGGCGAGGGGGGGCGAGGGGGGTTGAGGGGGGGCGATGGGGGCGATCGGGGGCGATGGGGGGCGAGGGGGGGCGATGGGGGGCGAGGGGGGGCGAGAGGGGGCGATGGGGGGCGAGAGGGGGCGATGGGGGGCGATGGGGGGCAAGGGGGGGTTGGGGGCAATTGGGGGCGACGGGGGCGATGGGGGGCGATGGGGGGCGATCGGGGGCGATGGGGGGCGATGGGGGGCGATGGGGGGCGAGGGGGGCGATGGGGGGCGATGGGGGGGCAATTGGGGGCAATGGGGGGCGATGGGGGGCGAGGGGGGGGTTGGGGGCAATTGGGGGCGATGGGGGGCGATGGGGGGCGATGGGGCGCGATGGGGGGCGATCGGGTGCGATGGGGGGCAATGGGGGGCGATGGGGGGCGATGGGGGGCGAGGGGGGGCGATGGGGGGCAATTGGGGGCGATAGGGGGCGATGGGGGGCGAGGGGGGGCAATGGGGGGGGATTGGGGGCAATGGGGGGCGATGGGGGGCGGTGGGGGGCGATGGGGAGCGATGGGGGGCGATGGGGGGCGATGGGGGGCGATGGGGGGCGACGGGGGGCGATGGGGGGGCGATGGTGGGCGATGGGGGGCGATCGGGGCGATCGGGGGCGAGGGGGGGCGAGGGGGGGCGATGGGGGGCGATGGGGGGCGAGGGGGGGCGATGGGTGGCGTTGGGGGGCGATGGGGGGCGATGGGGGGCAATTGGGGGGCAATGGGGGGGCGATGGGGGGCGACAGGGGGTGATCGGGGGCGATGGGGGGCGTTGGGGGGAGATGGGGGGGCAATGGGGGGCGATGGGTGGCGAGGGGGTTCGAGAGGGTGCGAGGGGGGGCGAGGGGGGCGATGGGGGACAATGGGGGGCGATGGGTGGCGAGGGGGGGCGAGGGGGGGTGATGGGGAGCGAGGGGGGGCGAGGGGGGGCGAGGGGGGGCGATGGCGGGCGATGGAGGGCAATGGGGGGAAATGGGGGGCGAGGGGGGTCGATGGGGGGCGATGGGGACCGATGGGCCAGGGGGGGCGGCCAGGGGGGGCGAGGGGGGGCGATGGGGGGCGATTGGGGGGCGAGGGGGGGCGAGGGGGAGCGATGGGGGGCGAGGGGGGGCGATGGGGGGCGATCGGGGGCGATGGGGGGCGAGGGGGGGCGATCGGGGGCGATGGGGGGCGACGGGGGGCGAATGGGGGCGAGGGTGGGCGACCGGGGGCGATGAGGGGCGGTGGGGGGCGATGGGGGGCCACCGGGGGCGATTGGGGGCGATGGGGGGCGATGGGGGCTGAGGGGGGGCGATCGGGGGCGAGGGGGGGCGAGGGGGGGTAAGGGGACGATGGGGGGCGAGGGGGGGGGAGGGGGGGCGAGGGGGGGCGAGGGGGGGCGAGGGGGGGCGAGGGGGGGCGATGGGGGGCGATGGGGGGCAAGGGGGGGTTGGGGGCAATTGGGGGCGACGGGGGGGGGGGCGATGGGGGGCGATGGGGGGCAATGGGGGGCGATGGGGGGGCGATGGGGGGCGATGGGGGGCGATGGGAGGCGATGGGGGGCAAGAGGGGGGCAATGGGGGGCAATGGGGGGCGATGGGGAGCGAGGGGGCCCGATGGGGGGCGAGGGGGGGCGATGGGGGGCGATGGGGGCCGATGGGGGGAGATTGGGGGGCAATCGGGGGCGATGGGTGGCGAGGCGGGGGTATGCGGGGCGATGGGGGGCGATGGGGGGCGATGGGGGGCGATGGGGGGCGAAGGGGGGCGTTTGGTTGGCGAGGGGGGGCGAGGGGGGGCGAAGGGGGGCGGCGGGGGGGGGCGATGGGGGGCGAGAGGGGGCGAGGGGCGGCGATGGGGGGCGATGGGGGGCTATCGGGGGCGATCGGGGGCAATGGGGGGCGATGGGGGGAGATGGGGGGGCAATCGGGGGCGATGGCTGGCGAGGGGGGGCGATGCGGGGCGATGGGGGGCGAGGGGGGGCGATGCGGGGCGATGGGGGGCGTTTGGTTGGCGAGGGGGGGCGAGGGGGGGCGATGGGGGGCGGTGAGGGGCGATGGGGGGTGATGGGGGGCAATGGGGGGGCGATGGGGGGCGATGGGGGGCGAGGGGGTTCGAGAAGGCGCGAGGGGGGGCGATGGGGGACAATGGGGGGCGATGGGTGGCGAGGGGGGGCGAGGGGGGTGATGGGGGGCGAGGGGGGGCGAGGGGGGGCGAGGGGGGGCGATGGGGGGCGATGAGGGGGTGATGGACGGCAATGGGGGGCAAGGGGGGCGTTTGGTTGGCGAGGGGGGGCGAGGGAGGGCGATGGGGGCCGATGGGGGCCGATGGAGGCGAGGGGGGGCGAGGGGGGGCGAGGGGGGGCGATGGGGGGCGATGGGGGGCGATGGGAGGCGATGGGGGGCAAGAGGGGGGCAATGGGGGGCAATGGGGGGCGATGGGGAGCGAGGGGGCCCGATGGGGGGCGAGGGGGGGCGATGGGGGGCGATGGGGGCCGATGGGGGGAGATTGGGGGGCAATCGGGGGCGATGGGTGGCGAGGCGGGGGTATGCGGGGCGATGGGGGGCGATGGGGGGCGATGGGGGGCGATGGGGGGCGAAGGGGGGCGTTTGGTTGGCGAGGGGGGGCGAGGGGGGGCGAAGGGGGGCGGCGGGGGGGGGCGATGGGGGGCGAGAGGGGGCGAGGGGCGGCGATGGGGGGCGATGGGGGGCTATCGGGGGCGATCGGGGGCAATGGGGGGCGATGGGGGGAGATGGGGGGGCAATCGGGGGCGATGGCTGGCGAGGGGGGGCGATGCGGGGCGATGGGGGGCGAGGGGGGGCGATGCGGGGCGATGGGGGGCGTTTGGTTGGCGAGGGGGGGCGAGGGGGGGCGATGGGGGGCGGTGAGGGGCGATGGGGGGTGATGGGGGGCAATGGGGGGGCGATGGGGGGCGATGGGGGGCGATGGGGGGCGAGGGGGTTCGAGAAGGCGCGAGGGGGGGCGATGGGGGACAATGGGGGGCGATGGGTGGCGAGGGGGGGCGAGGGGGGTGATGGGGGGCGAGGGGGGGCGAGGGGGGGCGAGGGGGGGCGATGGGGGGCGATGAGGGGGTGATGGACGGCGTTTGGTTGGCGAGGGGGGGCGAGGGAGGGCGATGGGGGCCGATGGGGGCCGATGGAGGCGAGGGGGGGCGAGGGGGGGCGAGGGGGGGCGATGGGGGGCGATGGGGGGCGATGGGGGGCGAGGGGGAGCGATGGGGGGCGAGGGGGGGCGATGGGGGGCGATCGGGGGCGATGGGGGGCGAGGGGGGGCGATGGGGGGCGGAGGGGGGCGAGGGGGGGCGAGGGGGGGCGACCGGGGGCGATTGGGGGCGATGGGAGGCGATGGGGGGCAAGAGGGGGGCAATGGGGGGGCAATGAGGGGCAATGGGGGGCGATGGGGGGGCAATGAGGGGCAATGGGGAGCGAGGGGGCCCGATGGGGGGCGAGGGGGGGCGATGGGGGGCGATGGGGGCCGATGGGGGGAGATGGGGGGGCAATCGGAGGCGATGGGTGGCGAGGGGGGGGGATGCGGGGCGATGGGGGGCGAATGGGGGGCGATGGGGGGCGATGGGGGGCGAAGGGGGGCGTTTGGTTGGCGAGGGGGGGCGACGGGGGGCGAAGGGGGGCGGCGGGGGGCGATGGGGGGCGATGGGGGGCAATGGGGGGGCGATGGGGGGCGAGGGGGGGCGATGGGGGGCGATGGGGGGCGAGGGGGTTCGAGAAGGTGCGAGGGGGGGCGAGGGGGGGCGATGGGGGACAATGGGGGGCGATGGGTGGCGAGGGGGGCGAGGGGGGGTGATGGGGGGCGAGGGGGGACGAGGGGAGGCGAGGGGGGGCGATAGGGGGCGATGGGGGGGTGATGGACGGCAATGGGGTGCAAGGGGGGCGTTTGGTTGGCGAGGGGGGGCGAGGGAGGGCGATGGGGGGCGATGGGGGCCGATGGGGGCGAGGGGGGCGAGGGGGGGCGAGGGGGGGCGATGGGGGGTGATGGGGGGCGATGGGGGGCGAGGGGGGGCGATGGGGGACGATCGGGGGCGATGGGGGGCGAGGGGGGGCGATGGGGGGCGAGGGGGGGCGAGGGGGGGCGGTGGGGGGCGATGGGGGGCGACAGGGGGCGATTGGGGGTGATGGGGGGCAAGAGGGGGGCAATGGGGGGGCAATGAGGGGCAATGGGGGGCGATGGGGGGCGATGGGGGGCGGGGGGGGGCTATCGGGGGGGATGGGGGGCGCTGGGGGGCGACGGTGGGGATGGGGGGCGACGGGGGGCGATGTGGGGCGGTAGGGGGCGATGGGGGGTGCAGGGGGTGGATGGGGGGCGATGGGGGGCGAGGGGGAGCGAGGGGGGCAGTGGGGGGCGGTGGGGGGCGACGGGGGGCGATGGGGGGCGAGGGGGGGCGACGGGGGGCGATGGGGGGCGAGGGGGGGCGATGGGGGGCGATGGGGGGCTGTGGGGGGCGATGGGGAGCGATGGGGGGCGATGGGGGGCGATGGGAGGCGATGGGGGGCAACGGGGGGGCAATGTGGCGGGCGATGGGGGGCGAGGGGGGGCGAGGGGGAGCGATGGGGGGCGATGGGGGGCGATAGGGGGTGATGGGGAGCAATGGGGGGCGAGGGGGGGCGATGGGGGGCGATGGGGGGCGAGCGGGGGCGAGGGGGGGCGATGGGCGGCGAGGGGGGGCGATGGGGGGCGATGGGGGGCGACCGGGGGCGATGGGGGGCGATGGGAGGCGATGGGGGGCAATGGGGGGGCAATGGGGGGGCAATGGGGGGCAATGGGGGGCGATGGGGAGCGAGGGAGGGCGATGGGTGGCGATCAGCGGCGATGGGAGGCGATGGGGGGCGAAAGGGGGGCGAGGGGGGGCGATGGGGGCCGATGCCGGGCGAGGGGGGGCGAGGGGGGGCGATTGGGGGTGATGGGGAGCAATGGGGGGCGAGGGGGGGCCATGGGGGGCGATGGGGGGCGATGGGGGGCGAGGGGGGGCGATGGGGGGCGATTGGGGGCGAGGGGGGTCGAGGGGGGGCGATGGGGGGCGATGGGGGGCGACCGGGGGCCATGGGGGGCGATGGGAGGCGATGGGGGGCAATGGGGGGGCAATGGGGGGGCAATGGGGGGCAATGGGGGGCGATGGGGAGCGATGGGAGGCGATGGGGGGCGCTGGGGGTGGATGGGGGGTGATAGGGGGCGGTAGGGGGCGAGGGGGGGCGAGCGGGGGCGACCGGGGGCGATGGGGGGCGATGGGGAGCGAGGGGGAGCGATGGGGGGCGAGGGGG
Organism: Eutreptiella sp. 'Long Island Sound 2002'; assembly: GCA_964036045.1. NCBI lineage: Eukaryota > Euglenozoa > Euglenophyceae > Eutreptiales > Eutreptiaceae > Eutreptiella > Eutreptiella sp. 'Long Island Sound 2002'. The sequence goes on from CAXIWF010000807.1 coordinate 10,217, forward strand.
GGCGAAGGGGGGTGTTGGGGGGCGAAGAAGGGGCAATTGGGGGCTGTGGGGGGCAATGGGGGGCGATGGGGGGCGATGGGGGGCGATGGGAAACGATCGGGGGTGATGGGGGGCGATGGGGGGCGATGGGGTGCGAGGTGGGGCGAGGGGGGGCGAGGGGGGGCGATGGGGGGCGATGGGTGGCGTTGGGGGGCGGGTGGGGGCGATGGGGGGCGATGGGGGTTGATGAGGGGCGATGAGGGGCGGTAGGGGGCGAGGGGGGGCGGGCGGGGGCGATGGGGGGCGATGGGGGGCGATGGGGAGCGATGCGGGGCGATGGTGGGCGATGGGGGGCGAAGGGGGGTGTTGGGGGGCGAGGGGGGGGCGATGGGGGGCTGTGGGGGGCGAACGGGGGCGATGGGGGGGCGATAGGAAGCGATGGGGGGCGATTGGGGGTGATGGGGGGCGATGGGGGGCGATGGTGGGCGATGGGGTGAGAGGTGGGGCGAGGCGGGGCGAGGGCGGGGGATGGGAGGCGATGGGGGGCGATGGGGGGCGGTGGGGGGCGGTGGGGGGCGGTGGGGGGCGATGGGGGGCGATGGGGGGCGATGGGGGGCGATGGGGGGCGATGGGGTGCGGTAGGGGGCGAGGGGGGGCGAGCGGGGGCGATGGGGGGCGATGGGGGGCGAGGGGGAGCGAGGGGGGGCGAGGGGGGGCGATGGGGGGCGATGGGGGGCGATGGGGAGCGATGGGGGGCGATGGGGGGTGATGGGGGGCGATGGGGGCGATGGGGTGCGACGTGGGGCGAGGGGGGGGGATGGGGGGCGATGGGGGGCGATGGGGGGCGATGAGCGGCCATGGGGGGCGATGGGGGGCGATGGGGGGCGATGGGGGGGCGATGGGGGGGCGATGGGGGGCGATGGGGGGCGATGGGGGGCGAGGGGGAGTGAGGGGGGGCGATCGGGGGCGATGGGGGGCGGTGGGAGGCAACGGGGGGCAATGGGGGGGCAATGGAGGCGATGGGGGGTGAGGGGGGGTGAGGGGGGGCGATGGGGGGCTATCGGGGGCGATGGGGGGCGATGGGGGGAGATGGGGGGCGAAGGGGGGCGTTGGGGTGCGTGGGGGGGCGATGGGGGGCGGTGGGGGGCGATGGGGGGCGTCGGGGGGCAATGGGGGGCGAGCGGGGGCGAAGGAGGGCGTTGGGGTGGGATGGGGGGCAGTGGGGGGCGATTGGGGGCGATGGGTGGCGGGGGTGGGCAATGGGGGGCGAGGGGGGGGGGGGCGAGGGGGGGCGTTGGGGGGCGCTGGGGGGGCGAGGGGGGGGGCGAGGTGGGGGCGATCGGGGGCGATGGGGGGTGATGGGCCGCGGTGGGGGCGATGGGGGGCGATGGGGGGCGATGGGGGGCGATGAGGGGCATTCGGGGCTGAGGGGGTGCGAGAGGGTGCGAGGGGGTGCGATGGGGGGCGATGGGGGGCGATGGGTGGCGAGGGGGGGCAATGGGGGCGAGGGGAGGGGGCGAGGGGGGGCGCTGGGGGGGCGAGGGGGGGGGCGAGGTGGGGGGCGATGGGGGGGGGCGATGGGGGGCGATGGGGGGCGATAGGCGGCGATCGGGGGCGAGGGGGGGCGAGGGGGGGAGAGGGGGGGGCGATTGGGGGCTATGGGGGGCGATGGGGGGCGATGGGGAGCGATGGGGGGCCATGGGGGGCGATGGGGGGCGATGGGGGGCAATGGGGGGGCGATGGGGGGCTATGGGGGGCGAGGGGGGATGAGCGGGGGCGAGGGGGGGCGATGGAGGGCGATGGGGGGCGACGGGGGGCGATGGCGGGCGATGGCGGGCGATGGGGGGCGATGGGGGGCAATGGGGAGCGAGGGAGGGCGAGCAGGGGGCGATGGGGGGCGATGGGGGGCTATGGGGGGCGAGGGGGGGTGAGGGGGGGCGAGGGGGGGCGATGGGGGGCGATGGGGGGCGATGGCGGGTGAGGGGGGGGCGAGCTGGGGCAATGGGGGGGCAATGGGGGGGCAATGGGGGGCAATGGGGGGGCAATGGGGGGCAATGGGGGGCAATGGGGAGCGAGGGAGGGCGAGCGGGGGGCGATGGGGGGCGATTGGGGGCTATCGGGGGTGATGGGGGGCGATGGGGGGCGATGGGGGGCAATGGGGGGGCAATGGGGGGCAATGGGGGGCACTGGGGGGCGATGGGTGGCGATGGGGGGCGATGGGGGGCGATGGGGAGCGATGGGGGGCCATGGGGGGCGATGGGAGGCGATGGGGGGCAATGGGGGGGCAATGGGGGGCGATGGGGGGCTATGGGGGGCGAGGGGGGGTGAGGGGGGGCGATGGGGGGCGATGGGGGGCGAGGGGGGGCGATGGCGGGCGATGGCGGGCGAGGGGGGGGCGATGGGGGGGCAATGGGGGGCAATGGGGGGCAATCGGGAGCGAGGGAGGGCGAGTGGGGGGCGATGGGGGGCGATTGGGGGCTATCGGGGGTGATGGCGGGCGATGGGGGGCGATGGGGGGCAATGGGGGGGCAATGGGGGGCAACCGGGGGCACTGGGGGGCGATGGGGGGCGATGGGGGGCAATGGGGGGGCGAGGGGGGGGGCGAGGGGGGGGGCGAGGTGGGGGGTGATTGGGGGGGCGATGGGGGGCGACGGGGGGCGATGGTGGGCGACGGGGGGCGACGGGGGGCGATGGGGTGCGGTAGGGGGCGATGGGGGGCGACGGGGGGCGACGGGGGGCGATGGGGGGCGATGGGCTGCGGTAGGGGGCGAGGGGGGGCGAGCAGGGGCGATGGGGGGCGATGGGGGGCAATGGGGAGCGAGGGGGAGCGAGGGGGGGCGATGGGGGGCGAAGGGGGGCCTTGGGGGGCGAGGGGGGCGCGATGGGGGGCTGTGGGGGGCGATGGGGGGCGATGGGGAGCGATGGGGGGTGACGGGGGGCGATGGGGTGCGAAGTGGGGCGAGGGGGGGGCGAGGGGGGGGGATGGGGGGCGATGGGGGGCGGTGGCGGGCGATGGGGGGCGATGGGGGGCGATGGGGGGCGAGGGGGGGCGATGGGGGGCAATGGGGGGGCGATGGGGGGGGCGATGGGGGGCGATGGGGGGCGAGGGGGAGTGAGGGGGGGCGATCGGGGGTGATGGGGGGCGATGGGGGGCGGTGGGAGGCAATGGGGGGCAATGGGGGGGCAGTGGGGGGGCAATGGAGGGCGATGGGGGGCGAGGGGGGGCGAGGGGGGGCGATGGGGGGCTATCGGGGGCGATGGGGGGTGATGGGGGGCGATGGGGGGCGAAGGGGGGCGATGGGGGGCGGTGGGGGGCAATGGGGGGCAATGGGGGGCGATGGGGGGGCAACGGGGGGCGAGGGGGGGCGAGCGGGGGCGAAGGGGGGCGTTGGGGTGCGAGGGGGGTAGTGGGGGGGGATGGGGGGCGATGGGGGGCGATGGGGGGCGATGGGGGGCGATGGGGGGGCGAGGGGGGGCGATTGGGGGCAATGGGAGGCGAGGGGGTGCGAGAGGGTGCGAGTGGGGGCGAGGGGGGGCGATGGGGGGCGATGGGGGGCGAGTGGGGGGGCGATGGGGGCGATACGCCAATTCAGAGACAACCTCATGCTTGCTGCCAAAGGCCCATCCCCCCAGAGCACAATGTACCCTGTCTGCATGGCTATGGAGGACATATGGAACCTGCGTGTGCTGTGTCCCTGTAGGGATAAAAACCCAGACGCGTTGTGCCAGGGCTCCTGCATGACTAACCGCGTCCGTGCATGGGTTTCACCATCTTTGTGTCACCGGAGGGAACACTTAGCCACGCCCACCCCAATGCCCTCGATGATAAGTGATCTTTCAAATTCGGTGCGCCCTTGCAAGGTTACTGGGCCGTGTCCATGCCTCGCACCACCAATGTCTTCCTCTCAGCGCTCTCCAACACCCTCCCTTTTATGCGATCTTGGGGCGCGTTCCTGTTGTCCTGTGCGGCTTGGATGCAACTTGCTGTGCTATCTGGGTACCTGCCAGTGGCAGTGCGCGCGTCTATGTCCTCGGCAATACACCGGATTTTGGCTAAAACTGAGTGGGATGTGCCGAGCTCCCTTCGATGGGTCGTTTTTCTGTCTTCCCGCCTGCCTCAGTCGTTCTTCGACACTGTGGGTGACCTGCTCTCGTGGCTCTCCCGATCCGCCTTCTGGAACCGGTCTGCTTACGCCTCCTGGCACCTAACCCACTCTGCTGCCTGCACACCATTTTGTGCAGACTGGTCTACCGACCTGCCTGCTCTGCAGGGTTTGTATTCCTCCTTATCCTCTGAACCACGGGTGGACTGGGGAGTCCACCGGGGGAGGGGGGCTACTGCTGAGACACGTTGAATCTTTGTCGATACCAGCATGATAGTCGTAGGACACTAGGTGCAGAGAATGCTTGTACTCCACGTACTTTGTTCACTGCAGCGAAAGGCGCCTATGACATGTCACTGAAGAGCTTTCCTCTTTGACTTTTGCTTTGCACTTCTGCTTTGTCCTGAACAGCGCCGGTCGTGCACACGCATCTGTATCCCATAGCGGGGTGATGGATGGCAAGGGTGGGCAATGGGGGGCGAGGGGGGGGGGCGAGGGGGGGCGAGGGGGGGCGTTGGTGGGCGCTGGGGCGGCGAGGGGGGGGCGAGGTGGGGGGCGATGGGGGGGGGGGGCGATGGGGGGCGATGTGGGGCGATGGGGGGCGATGGGGGGCGGTGGGGGCGATGGGGGGCGCTGGGGGGCGAAGGGGGCCGAGGGGGGGCGATGGGGGGCGAGGGGGTGCGAGAGGGTGCGAGGGGGGGCGATGGGGGGCGATGGGGGGCGATGGGGGGCGATGGGGGGCGATGGGTGGCGAGGGGGGCAATGGGGGGCGAGGGGGGGCGAGGTGGGGGGCGATGGGGGGGGGGCGATGGGGGGCGATTGGGCGGCGATCGGGGGCGAGGGGGGGCGACCGGGGGCGAGGGGGGGCGATGGGGGGCGATGGGGGGCTATGGGAGGCGATGGGGGGCGATGGGGAGCGATGGGGGGCCATGGGGGGCGATGGGAGGCGATGAGGGGCAATGCGGGGGCGATGGGGGGCGATGGGGGGCGAGGGGGGGCGAGGGGCGGCGGGGGGGGGCGATGGGGGGCGAGGGGGGGCGATGGGGGGCGAGGGGTGGCGATGGGGGGGCAATGGGGGGGCAATGGGGGGCAAAGGCGGGGCAATGGGGGGCGATGGGGGGCAATGGGGAGCGAGGGAGGGCGAGGGGGGGCGATGGGGGGCGATTGGGGGCTATCGGGGGTGATGGGGGGCGATGGGGGGCGATGGGGGGCGATGGGGGGCAATCGGGGGGTAATGGGGGGCAATGGGGGGCACTGGGGGGCGATGGGGGGCGATGGGGGCAATGGGGGGGCGAGGGGGGGGGCGATTGGGGGGGCGATGGGGGGCGACGGGGGGCGATGGGGGGCGATGGGGGGCGAGGGGGGGCGATGGGGGGTGATTGGGGGCGATGGGGGGCTAGGGGGGGGCGAGGGGGGGGGCGAGGTGGGGGGCGATGGGGGGGGCGATGGAGGGCGATGGGGGGCGATCGGGGGCGAGGGGGGGCGAGGGGGGGCGAGGTGGGGCGAGGGGGGGCGAGGGGGGGGGATGGGGGGCGATGGGGGGCGATGGGAGGCGATGGGGGGCAATGGGGGGCGATGGGGGGCCAATGGGGGGCAATGGGGGGGCAATGGGGGGGCAATGGACGGCGATGGGGGGCGAGGGGGGGCGATGGGGGGCTATCGGGGGCGATGGGGGGCGATGGGTGGCGATGGGGGGCGATGCGGGGCGTTGGGGTGCGAGGGGGGGCGATGGGGGGCGATGGGGGGCGATGGGGGGCGATGGGGGGCGATGGGGGGGCAATGGGGGGCGAGGGGGGGCGATGGGGGGCGAAGGGGGGTGTTGGGGTGCGAGGGGGCGAGATGGGGGGCAGTGGGGGGGGATGGTGGGCGATGGGGGGGCGATGGGGGATGAGGGGGGGCGATGGGGGGCGTGGGGGGGCGCTAGGGGGGCGAGGGGGGGGGGGCGATGGGCGGCGATGGGGGGGCAATGGGGGGCGATGGGGGGCGATGGGGGGGGGGCGATGGGGGGCGATGGGGGGCGATGGGGGGCGATGAGGGGCGAGGGGGGGCGAGGGGGGGCGATGGGGGGCGATGGGGGCGAGGGGGGGGCAATGGGGGGGCAATGGGGGGCAATGGGGGGGCAATGGGGGGCAATGGGGGGCAATGGGGAGCGAGGGAGGGCGAGGGGGGGCGATGGGGGGCGATTGGGGGCTATCGGGGATGATGGGGGGCGATGGGGGGCGATGGGGGGCGATGGGGGGTAATGGGGGGGCAATGGGGGCAATGGGGGGCAATGGGTGGCGATGGGGGGCGATGGGGGGCGATGGGGGGCGAAGGGGGGCGTTGGGGGGCGATGGGGGGCGGTGGGGGGCGAGGGGGGGTCAAGGGTGGCGATGGGGGGCGATGGGGGGGCAATGGGGGGTGAAGGGGGGTGTTGGGGTGCGAGGGGGCGCGATGGGGGGCAGTGGGGGGGGATGGGGGGCGATGGGGGGCGATGGGGGGCGATGGGGGGCGATGGGGGGCGATGGGGGGCGAGGGGGTGTGAGAGGGTGCGAGGGGGGGCGAGGGGGGGCGATGGGGGGGCGAGGGGGGGGGGCGAGGGGGGGCGAGGGGGGGCGTTGGGGGGCGTGGGGGGGCGCTGGAAGGGCGAGGGGGGGGGCGAGGTGGGGGGCGAATGGGGGGGGGGCCATGGGCGGCGATGGGCGGCGATGGGCGGCGATCGGGGGCGAGGGGGGGGCGAGGGGGGCGAGGGGGGGCGATGGGGGGGCTATGGGGGGCGATGGAGCGCGATGGGGAGCGATGGGGGGCCATGGGGAGCGATGGGGGGCCAAGGGGGGCGATGGGAGGCGATGGAGGGCAATGGGGGGGCAATGGGGGGCGATGGGGGGCGATGGGGGGGGCCGATGGGGGGCGATGGGGGGCGATGGGGGGCGATGAGGGGCGAGGGGGGGCGAGGGGGGGCGAGGGGGGGCGATGGGGGGCGATGGGGGGCGAGGGGGGGCGATGGGGGGCGATGGGGGGCGGGGGGGGGGGCGAGGGGGGGCAATGGGGGGGCAATGGGGGGCAATGGGGGTTGATGGGGGGCAATGGGGAGCGAGGGGGGGCGATTGGGGGTGATGGGGGGCGATGGGGGGCGATGGGGGGCAATGGGGGGGCCGTGGGGGGCAATGGGGGGCGATGGGGGGCGATGGGGGGCGAAGGGGGGCGTTGGGGTGCGAGGGGGGGCCCTGGGGGGCGATGGGGGGCGATGGGGGGCGATGGGGGGCGATGGGGGGGCGATGGGGGGCGAGCGGGGGCGAAGGGGGGTGTTGGGGTGCGAGGGGGCGCGATGGGGGGCAGTGGGGTGGCGAGGGGGGCCGAGGGGGGGCGATGGGGGGCGAGGGGGTGCGAGAGGCTGCGAGGGGGGGCGATGGGGGGCGATGGGGGGCAATGGGGGGCGAGGGGGAGGGGCGAGGGGGGGCGAGGGGGGGCGTTGGGGGGCGCTGGGGGGGCGAGGGGGGGGGCGAGGTGGGGGGCGATTGGGGGGGGGCGATGGGGGGCGATGGGGGGCGATGGGCGGCGATCGGGGGCGAGGGGGGGGCGAGGGGGGGCGATGGGGGGCTATGGGGCGCGATGGGGAGCGATGGGGGGCCATGGGGGGCGATGAGAGGCGATGGGGGGCAATGGGGGGGCAACGGGGGGCGATGGGGGGCGATGGGGGGGGCGATGGGGGGCGATGGGGGGCGATGAGGGGCGATGGGGGGCGATGAGGGGCGAGGGGGGGCGAGGGGGGGCGAGGGGGGGCGAGGGGGGGCGATGGGGGGCGATGGGGGGCGAGGGGTGGCGATGGGGGGCGATGGGGGGCGGGGGGGGGGCGAGGGGGGGGCAATGGGGGGCAATGGGGGGGCAATGGGGGGCGATGGGGGGCAATGGGGAGCGAGGGAGGGCGGAGGGGGGCGATGGGGGGCGATTGGGGGCGATGGGGGGCAATGGGCGGCAATGGGGGGGCAATGGGGGGCGATGGGGGGCGATGGGGGGCAATGGGGGGGCGAGGTGGGGGGCGATTGGGGGGGCGACGGGGGGCGAGGTGGGGGGCGATTGGGGGGGAGACGGGGGGCGAGGGGGGGGGCGAGGGGGGGGGCGAGGTGGGGGGGTGAGGTGGGGGGCGATTGGGGGCTATCGGGGGCGATGGGGGGCGATGAGGGGTGATTGGGGGCGATGGGGGGCGATGGGGGGCGGGGGGGGGCGAGGGGGGGCGAGGCGGGGCGAGGAGGGGCGATGGCGGGCGATGGGGGGCGATGGGGGGCGATGGGGGGGGAGGGGGAGCGCTGGGAGCCGATGGGGGGCGATGGGGGGCGATGGGGGGCGAGGGGGGGCAATGGGGGGGCGATGGGGGAGCAATGGGGGGCAATGGGGGGGCAACGGGGGGCGATGGGCGGCGATGGGGAGCAAGGGAGGGCGAGGGGGGGCGATGGGGGGCGATTGGGGGCTATCGGGGGTGATGGGGGGCGATGGGGGGCGATGGGGGGCGATGGGGGGCAATGGGGGGGCAATGGGGGGCAATGGGGGGCGATGGGGGGCGATGGGGGACGATGGGGGGCAATGGGGGGGCGAAGGGGGGGGGGGCGAGGTGGGGGGCGATGGGGGGCGATGGGGGGCGATGGGGGGCGATGGGGAGCGAGGGAGGGCGAGGGGGGGCCATGGGGGGCGATTGGGGGCTATCGAGGGTGATGGGGGGGGCGATGGGGGGGGCGATGGGGGGCGATTGGGGGCTATCGGGGTTGATGGGGGGCGTTGGGGGGCGATGGGGGGCAATGGGGGGGCAATGGGGGGCAATGGGGGGCGATGGGGGGCGATGGGGGACTATCGGGGGCGAGGGGGGGTTGAGGTGGGGGGCGATGGGGGGGGCGATGGGGCGGGCGATGGGGGGCGATGGGGGGCGAGGGGGGGCGATGGGGGGTGATTGGGGGTGATGGGTGGCGATGGGGGGCGGGGGGGGGCGAGGGGGGGCGAGGGGGGGGGCGAGGGGGGGGGCGAGTTGGGGGGCGATGGGGGGGCGATGGGGGGCGATCGGGGACGAGGGGGGGTGAGGTGGGGCGATGGGGGGCGATGGGGGGTGATTGGGGACGATGGGGGGGGAGGGGGAGCGCTGGGGGCCGATGGGGGGCGATGAGGGGCGATGGGGCGCGAGGGGGGGCGATGGGGGCCGATGGGGGGCGATCACGGGCGATGGGGAGGGGAGGGGGGGCGAGGGGGAACGATGGGGGCCGATGGGGGGCGATGGGGGGCGATGGGGGGTGACCGGGAGCGATGGGGGATGATGGGGGGTGATGGGAGGCGATGGGGGGCAATGGGGGGCGATGGGGGGCGATGGGGAGCGAGGGGGGGCGAGGGGGGGCGATGGGGGGCGATGGGTGGCGAGGGGGGGCAACGGGGGGCGAGGGGGGGGGGCGAGGGGGGCGAGGGGGGGCGTGGGGGGGCGCAGGGGGGGCGAGGGGGGGGGCGAGGTGGGGGGCGATGGGGGGCGATGGGGGACGATGGGGGGCGATGGGCGGCCATCGGGGGCGAGGGGGGCGATGGGGGGCGATGGGGGGCGATGGGGGGCGGTGGGGGGCGATGGGGGGCGCTTGGGGGGCAATGGGGGGCAATGGGGGGGCAATGGGGGGCAATGGGGGGCGATGGGGGGCGATGGGGGACGATGGGGAGCGAGGGGGGGGGGCCAAGGTGGGGGGCGATGGGGGGGGGCGATGGGGGGGGGGCGATGGGGGGCGATGGGGGGCGATGGGGGGCGAGGGGGGGCGAGGGGGGACGAGGGGGGCGATGGGGGGTGATTGGGGTTGACCGGGGGCGATGGGGGGCGGGGGGGGGGCGAGGGGGGGGCGAGGGGGGGGGCGAGTTGGGGGGCGATGGGGGGCGATGGGGGGCGATCGGGGACGAGGGGGGGCGATGGGGGGTGATGGGGGGCGATGGGGGGGGATGGGGAGCGCTGGGGGCCGATGGGGGGAGATGGGGGGCGATGGGGCGCGAGGGGGGGCGAGGGGGGGCGATGGGAGGTGATGGGGGGCTATCGGTTGCGATCAGGGGCGATGGGGAGGGGAGGGGGGGCGAGGGGGAGCGATGGGGGCCGATGGGGGGCGATGGGGGGCGATGGGGGGCGACCGGGAGCGATGGGGGGTGATGGGGGGCGATGGGAGGCGATGGGGGGCAATGGGGGGCGATGGGGAGCGAGGGGGGGCGAGGGGGGGCGATGGCGGGCGATGGGGGGGCGTGGGGGGGGGCGAGGTGGGGGGGCGAGGTGGGGGCCGATTGGGGGGGCGATGGGGGGCGATGGGGGGCGATTGGGGGCTATCGGGGGCGATGGGGGGCGATGAGGGGCGATGGGGGGCGATGGGGGGCGGGGGGGGCGAGGGGGGGCGAGGGGGAGCGAGGAGGGGCGATGGCGGGCGATGGGGGGCGATGGGGGGCGATGGGGGGGGAGGGGGAGCGCTGGGGGCCGATGGGGGGCGATGGGGGGCGATGAGGGGCGAGGGGGGGTGAGGGGGGGCGAGGGGGGGCGAGGGGGGGCGATGGGGGGCGAGGGGTGGCGATGGGGGGCGATGGGGGGCGGGGGGGGGCGATGGGGCGGGCAATGGGGGGCAATGGGGGGGCAATGGGGGGCGATGGGGGGCAATGGGGAGCGAGGGAGGGCGAGGGGGGGCGATGGGGGGCAATGGGGGGCAATGGGGGGGCAATGGGGGGCGATGGGGGGCAATGGGGTGGCGAGGGGGGGGGCGAGGTGGGGGGCGATTGGGGGGGCGACGGTGAAAGTGCTGCCCTGGGTCGTTGTGGGTGCCGGAGGGCTCGGGGCCGGCAAGACCAGTGGGGCAGGCACGCGAGGAGTCTTCCTGGATGTTGTTATTGGGGGTAGAACCGGAGACACGGACACCAACGGAGGCGAGAGCAGCGACAACAGAAGCAAGGTCCATGCTGATTGTGGTCCGGCAGAAAATCCCAGTCTATGAAGAAAATTGAGGGGAATTATTCTAAATACATCTGAGTGTCCAAAACTGTCTGAAAAGATTTAAATAATCCATTTATGTAAAATTGTCTGGCCGATCTGGCCCGCGAGCGCGCGTCAGCGGCAAATGGCGATTCCAGCTAAAATAGCGGAATGCGGCGGATTTACGGGAAATGGACCGCGGAATCAAATCCGGCATATCAGAAATATATAGGAAATATCCTGTGACTGAGCTGCGAGGCGGCGATTCCGCCGAAGCAAAGAAAATGACCAAAATGTAGCCAATCTGGGCAGAATGTCTGAAAATCTGAGCAGATGGGGCTAGCCGCACTTACACTCCCCCTCCAAAAACACACTGGGGTGTGTCGCTACGTCAACGAAGAACGTAGTGCGGGTAAGTCCCAGAAAAAGATAGAAATGTAGCCTCGATGGGGCGAAATCTGCTTGATCTGACCTGATTTGGGCTGAATTGGTACTGAATCAGGCTGGATGAACCTGAAATGAGACAGAATGAGAAGTGACGAACAGTCCTCCGTGCAGTAAAACATTAGGTCAAGGGCTAAAAAGCATGTAAACGTATCAAGAATCGATACCAAACCATGCATTGGTTGAGAATGAGGTAGATTATTGGTGGATTGAGTGGGGGGATCAAGAATTGGAGTGACATCTCAGCGCTCTGGCACAGTTTCGCTGTCGCGGGCACGCTACGGTGTCCTCGCCGAACTCTACATCGTGTTATCCCGCTTTTCTCGTTCTGAAAAGTACAGCATGTGGCTCAGATTTAGCGCATCTGGTGGATGATCACAAAATTGAGTAAGATTGAGAGTCAAATTGAGCAGAGATTAAGGGGATGAGACAATCACTGAGAGGGAAAACAAATACAAATGTAGTCTACAGACCCTAAGTGAATCACCGAAGGTAGAGATGTTCTTCTGTTCACTTAGATCTAAACAGATCTTCGAGGAATGATGGGAGATGACAAGGAAATCAATCTAAATTGTCCTAACATGAGTAAATTCCCTGAGATGAAGGTGAAATGAAGCGGAATGTCTACAACTGCAACTACTAACACTTTCGTTTAGACTAAAGTAAATATATATTGTCGTTTATTCAGCTCAATTGTGCTTTCCGGCACGTTGGTTCGCGAGCATCTAACAGATTCTATCAAAATGTGGATCATGTGATGATGCATCATGATGGGACATGCTGGCCCTGGATCCTTGGGATGTAACGCGCCGAAGGTTCGCTGAAGGCGCTTTACTGACAGTATATAACTGAGAGACACCGAATTTACAGTGGCGGTGGTGTCAATCGACTTGGACAAGGCCAATCTTTCGATGGAGTCCCACAAGACACTTGGATTCACCATTCTCGACAGTTTCTGGTCGAATTGAGCTCACATTGGCGTGTGCCAAAAATACAACGAAGCTTACGGACTTCAGAGGTTGCTGTTAGAAGTCCCTAGAGCTCCTAGATGAAGATTGTCTGATCAATTGACGTCTGGGTTTCGTACAACAGTGGCAGAATGATGGACAAACCTGAGAAATTCAAGGTAAATTTGAGGATCCTGGATCTGAATCTGGACTTTGGCGCTAGCATCACAGCAAATGAAGGTAAGATCTGAGTTCCTGGCGTCGCATCTGGTGCAGCCAGTACTACAGGGGTTGCCTGTAGGGGTGAATGTCGCTGAAAGGGGCGACTGTCGCTGGCCAGCGTTTTGATTATGTACATTTGCTTCCATCTGCACGAGTAGCCAAATTCCAAAGATGCACAGACCAACAGAGACAAGATTACCCCGAATCTGCCTGAATTAAGCCTGAGTTTGGTTTTTTCTGAACACGGCAGCACACTCCGTCAGCGTATCTACGCCTTGTCTGCCGAACGGAGACCAAAGAAAAGTTGATTGACGTCAAATTATCAAACATTCGCAGTTCTCCACATCATGACATAAACAGAAAGAATGAACAGTGGATTGAGCAGAATGTGGTAGGATGGCTTCCTCAATTCGGCCAAGCACGAATGCATGTGACCACCAACCTGTCTGGCCTGGCCCTCGTACGGCTTGGGCGCTGCAGATCAGCGGCCGAACTTGAAGCTTGGTCCTCATTTGGCTCCTGGGCTGGCCTGACCGCAGGAGGGGGGATCGACGGATCAGCCCTGGAATGTGGCTGCTGAGGGCCGTAAAAGGCTGGATCTCGATTCACCACAGGTCGTTTTCCGTCGCTCTCCACTTGTCTGTCTGGTTTCGACAAACAATCTGTCAGGAGTACGCCAATTTCGGGGTGCTTCTTCAGGAAGTCGATGAACCCCTTGGTGTATCCATGGACAAAAGATTGGGCTGGTTCCCAGTTGTTGTGACTGGAATCAAAGCCCCTCCACTCACACAGAAATTCCCATTCGCCCTTGGCGTCAAGTCTTGCTTCAACAATCCTCTTGAGTTCGTACTTCCCCCCTTCGATGACCCGATCGGACAAGTGTTTCGCAGTCCAAAAAAGGGGTTTAACTCGATCCTTGGGGGAGGGGATCTCTCTCTTGAGGCGATCGCCCGAAACGTCAATTTCCCTGCTGACATCCACACGAATCCTCCACCTGTTCTCACCAAGACGCGCTGTAACAGCGAATGGCCCCTCCCACAAGGGAAGAAGCTTGTCATCTCCGTCCAGGGTGGTTTCGGATTTTCGAAGCCAAACTCGATCATCGACTTCAAAATTGTGGGGGTTTTTTCGACCTTGATTCTGGACCCAAAGCCAGTCAGCTTGATGCTTCTCGATTAATTTCGACACAGATTTATCTGCTCGTTGGACTTCGTCCAAAAACAGCGAAGCATCTTTACAGGGGCGAGGATTATTCAACGGCATGTTCCACCAACACTTCTTTCGTCCAAAGACAATTTCATTTGGAGAAAGGCCATGATACAAAGGCGTGTTGTGGTAACGGCGAAGCAATGCGAAGAGAACTTCCATCCAATGGAAATCCTTTTCACTCGCGAGCTCCTTACGAAGCATATTAATTATAGAGCGGCCGGCTCTTTCGCCAGGCAGCGCTCGATGCGAGTGGATTTCACATCGGAGGTGGTGGATTCCAAGGCGAGCACACAATTCTCTCCACCATTCGGAGGTGTACTCTTTGCCTGAATCCGTGACCACCTCGGATGGGACGTCCCAACCTCCCATCCAGGTCTGCGCGCACCATTTGGCGGCAGCCTTGCCAGTCATCGACTCAATGTTGCAAGGCAACACTTGAATATAGCCGGAATGACGGCACTGAATAAGGAGCACACCATTGACTTTTTTGTTAGTCCAATGGCACTCTTCGTCATCGAGTTCACCGAGATAAAAAAAATCACTGGTGACTCTGTTAAAGAGACGCTCCGGAATAGGATGAGGCCTCAGATGGCCGTGCTTCTTCGCGCTGGGAGGCGTCGAGACAGCACATTGGGCACATCCGGCGGCTACTTTCATGCAATGAGTGTAGAGCCTCGATCCAAACAACCTATGCTTAATCATCGACCACAGTCCACGGCCATGTGCGTGGGGGGACTCCCATTTGTGCCACCAGTTTAACACTCGGGGGGCTAGGGCGTCTGGCACACACAATTTACCCTCCATCCACAGCTTCCCCCCATCCAACGAGTACTCAGGAAAAATCCCATCCCTGTGAGCATCTTTGGATTTGAGATTTCCAAAGACCTCTTTAAACATGGGATCCTGCAGGTAATCGGACGTCCAGTCACGGATGATCAGGGAATCTTTAGGCAGGGGTGGAGTTTTGGCCGGATCTCGACGCTTAATGCCTTGGATCAACCGAAATGTACTTACTCGTCGGGTGTAGTCAAACCGTTTCACACTCCCTGAGGAGGGATCGGTGACTTTTTCCACGACTTTCAGCGTTTTGGTGCAGATCTCATGGGCATGCGCCGGATCTGAGATGGCCGTGATGTCGTGACACGGCAATGCGTGCTGTTTAACAGCGCACTGCATGCATGCCCGTCGAATGAGTTTCTTTTCTTCCTGATCCCATTCGATGATGACATGGCGGTCCTGCTCCGTACCATGGATGTTGGTACTTTGCAGCCCCTCTGAGGCGGGGTAAGCCCATCGGCTCAGAGCATCCGCTACCGTGTTGTGTTTTCCAGGCAAATACGACACATGGAGGTCAAACAGAGAGAGAAATTCGTGCCATCTGGCCCGTCGACCAGCTGGGCTCGCGACAGTATCAATGTGTTCGGTGGCCCAATACTCCAGAGATCGATGATCCGTCAGGACCTCGACTCGATTGGTGCCAACCCACGATTGGTACTTTTTTAAAGCACAGATGATGGCGTAAGTCTCTTGCTCACGCGGCGACCATTGCATTTGGCGTGGGGCTAGCTTCCGTGACCAAAATGCAAGAGGGTAATGATCAAGGACAGCTCCGATCGCGTACCTAGATGCGTCGGTTCTAATGTAGAAGGGTCGGTCAAATTGGGGCACATGCAACGTGGCGACTTCGCAGAGGGCTGCCTTCAAGTGATGGAAGGCCTCCTCGCACTCGTCAGTCCACTTGACACGAACCTTTGAACCTGCCTTGCCCGCATCTCTCCCTACCTTCAATAATTCAGTGAGGGGGGCAGCAAATTTGGCATAATTCGGCACAAAAGTGTGGTAAAAATTGCAACAACCCAGGAATCCTCTCAACTCCGTGATCGTCTCAGGGCGCTTCCACTTCTGAATAGCGACGAGCTTCCCTGGACTGGGTCGTCGGGTGCCATTCTCTAGGAGAGAACCACAAAATTCGACTGATTTTAAAAATAATTTTCCCTTCTTTGGCCCACAAACCAGCTGATTGGCGTCAAGAATGTTCAAAACTTGGTTCAGCTGCTTCTCATGTAGGGCCACCAGCTCGGCTTCGGTCAGTCCCTCCCCCTCCGTCGCGATGATTATGTCATCTATGTACACACTCACGAAGGCACGAAGCTCAGGATGGGTTGTGAACAGCACATCCTCCATCATTCTTTGAAAAAATGAGGGGGCGTTCTTCAGCCCCATGGGCATGACAGTCCATTGGACTGGGCCACATGGCGTGCACATACAGGTGAGAGGTCGGCTGTCCTTCCTCAACGGCATTTGGTGAAAGCCGTGACGGAGATCCAGCACAGAAAACAAACGACCTCTTGCCCTCTTGGCAATTTCCTCCTCAATGAGGGGCAGGGGGTGCGAATCCGCCTTGGTTTCGGCGTTGAGATTGCGAAAATCAACCACCATTCGCCAACCATCAATAGTGTTCTGGTCTGCAGGCGGTGGCTTCGGGACTGTGAAGGGTGAACAGCACCATTCGCTGGTCATACAACCCTCAAGCCAACCAAATTCCCTGAGATTTCTCTCGATGATTTTTCTGAGAATATCATGTTTGTGTCCATGATTTTCATAAGGGCGCTGTTTTTTTGCCTTGTACCCTTCACGAAGCTCGATGAAGGCTTCACCGAACTGTCCACGGACAGGGGGATCTTTGATCAACTTCCCTGAAAGGGTTGTGTCCTTCCGTTCCTCAAAAATCTTTTCTCTTGACTTGGAACACAATTCAGTGTCCACCTGATCGCCAGGAATTACTGTCGAAAAAACTTTGGCGACTTCTTCGGCCTTGGCAGGAAGAATCTTCTTACGGATGTCCCTAAAAAGGTCCGTATCAACTGCCTCTTGAAGATAGGTGGGTCGTGTGTCGAAATCCCAGAGATTCTCTTCGTGATCCAGCTCCTCGAAAGGATCCATGAAAGCTTCCACAGGGGGTTTTTCATAAAAAACTCTGAATTTGCGGCGCGATTGGAGATTTTTCCTCGCCCGTGCACTGAAGATTCTTTTCGATGTCGACCGTATTGGGGAAGAGGGAGACGAGGCGGATCCATTGGACGTTGAATCACCTTGGGTATCTGACGGACAAAAATCAGAAAAAATAGATTCATCATCAGTACCACGCTCAACCTCAGATTCAGACCCAACACAGGAATCTGTACTAGAATCGGCAGAATTAGAGTCAGAAAGCTTTCCATCCACCAGGAATGCAAGCGAACTCCAGGACCGCTGTGGCAGGGGACCTGTGTCGTCCCTGGCATACAGCTTAATCTTCCTGGGAAGTTCGATGAAATCTACACAAATGTCCTGTAATTCCTGAAACCAAGGCTTGTCGTCCCACAAGGGCACAACTAAAATTGCCTGGGTTTTATCTTGCTTGATTTTGTGGATGACCTGCTGGATTAAGTGAAACGGAGGATTAATCCACAACTTCTGGTCCCATTTGTGGGTCCAAGCGTCGCTGAAGTGCTTGTCAAAGCGCTTGTTCATACGGTTAGCAAAGGCATCATACTGGGGCCAAAATGAATGGTGTTCATGAAAGTATTCACAAATTGCATCGCGCCATTTGTCGACAACTCTGTAGGATGAAGAGTGCCAGCGCGAAGGGCGTCGTGGCTGGGAGTCCCTACGAAGACATTCTAACTCTTGGGAGTAATCGGCACTCCCATTCACCTCTGCAATGGTGACATCTTCACCAAATTTTGGTGTCACCTTTTGCTTCAAAAATTCTTCTGCATTTTTAAACCCTGCGTGCAAAAAACGAAATTCAGGACGCTCCAAGGGACCTGACTCCGGCAAAAAACAACGACGATGACCTACGGGCGCTACCCTGTTCTTGCGAAGCCAAGGATGGCCCAAGTAAAGGTCATACTTTATGTCAGCACGATAGAAGTAGTCATCCTTAAGGACAACTTCTTCCACATTTTGCTCTTCCCAAAGGTCTTGAGCGACCAAATGAGTTGATATATAACAACCGCGTTGCCCACCTGCGAGAGAATGTCCAGAAACTCCCTCCAGGGTAACAGGATGAGGCGATTCAAACACGCAGTCGTCGGGTAAGAATGAATTGGATTGGAGATTTACCTCTGATCCATTGTCACACAAACAAGTGGCGAGGTGGAAATTTCCCTTGCAATCAGAGACCCACAGCTTTGTGACAAACTGACGAGCCCTGTGCTTGGACTGTACACCAACCTCGTCCACTACAACAGAAGGATCCGCTGCCGGATCCAGGGGAGAGGAGACAAGCGACCCTACATCAAGTAATGGTCGATCAGGAATTTGGGGATCATGCCTGAAATCGCCTGGGGAGGGGCGATTTTCGTGGCTCCCCTAGGCGTTCTGACCTCCAGCGGCTGCGTTAACATTGTGAACACAGCCTGATTCGTCGATCCACTCATCTTGGAACGGATCATCCGCTGGATTCAGGGCATTTTCGACATAATCTCGATCCGCATCGGACACCTGATCTGCACCTGAGACCTGATCCACACGATGATTTCCCTTTCCACGTCCACGGCCACGGCCGCCGGATGATGGACCACCACCGTCGCCACGCCCTCTGCCCTTACCAGAGAAAGGGGTTCCCGAAGGATTTCCCTTACCTTTACCCTGTGATCCTGGAGCATTGCCTTTGTTTGTACCGGATTGAGGGGTTTGGCCTGGATTTCGATTTCCGCCTCCGGCGTTGACATTGGGACTTGTCTGGCCGTTTGGCTGTCCACCGGAGCCGGATGGAGTCCGATTCCCTTTGCCTTGGGACCCGCCAGGGCCTCCAGTATTTTTGTTCCCATCGGAGGGAGTCGAATTACCCTTTCCCCCCTTGGCACCATGCACCTGTCTGTCATTCCTGTCTGAATTCTGCGAATTACTGACATTTTCACCAATCACCTTGTGATCGTAAGCAGACCATCGGTGATTAGCAGTAGAATGCGTCTTAGCTCGGTTCGTAGAACCTAAAAGAAGGCGGATGCTACAATGATCCTGAACATTCCGGGTGTCATTCACCTTTTTGTTGCCCTTTTGGGCCCCATTTTGGGTGTTTTGCTGGGTATTCTTGTTTCCCCCAAGACCCTCATGGAAATTTTGATTGGCGGCATCAGCGAGCCGCTCAACCTCTTCCCACAGTTCCTGCGGAGTGAACGAAAACACCCAGTTCCTGGCCTTCAGGCGATGGCCGTGGAAACTTACTCCCCTATTGAGGACTTGGACAAACAAGTCCCGATCCTCGTGTTCATTAAACTTGATTTTCCACGTGTTTTCAGTGAATTTCACCTTGGTAAACGACGTGGGGGAGCACTTTTGAAGTGCCTCCCTGACGGTAAACCGGTTGGCCGAGGCGTCAAAGCCATCGACTTCCGCCCACCAGGTCTTGACCTTTTCTTCGGATTGTTTATTCCGAAGGGTGGCGGCGGTTTCTGAGGGGATCTTGTCAAAAATCAGATTTTTCAGCTCGGCACTGGAAAATTTTTCGCCTGAATGTTCAGATTCTTCTACGAGATTCCAGAAGCGCTGTCTCTTGTCCTGCACTTCGTGCCAGATTAATCGCGAGAACGAAGGAAAATTCTTCAACATCTGGTGGTAATGGTCCTCAGGCAGCCGGGATCCACGTACCTCCAACTGTTCCCACACCTCATCAAAGGTAAGGGGGGAACTTGAATCTTCACGATCACTCCAGGTTCTGAGCCAAGTGTTGGCCGGTGCTCCCTCAAGGCAGTCCAAGAGCGCCATCAGGAACTGATCATCCTGGAGTTTTTGAGTCTTAACCCACAGTTTAAATTCCCGTTGGAACTGAGGCCAACGCCTGGGGTTCCCATTATACTTCGGTTGCTTGGCAACCTGACGAAGTCGCAATGAAGTAGGATTTAGAAGTGAATCCAGCCCAACACCGGCCGTAATGGCAGACACCTTGGCGGCATCATTAGCCACACCAGCTCCGGCGAGGGTCTGGGCGAGCAACATCTGGGCAATTGCATTGGAATCAACAGCAGGAAGGGTTGTACGGGAGGCAGTTCGTTTGGCATTTTGAGCCTCATTCCTAGCCTTCACCGATCTACTCTGAGATCGAGAGATTGTAACCCTTTCCTTTAGCTTAGTCCTGCTGATCCTTGCGTCGGTGGTCTTAGAGTCCACCGAAGGAGCAATCGAAAAAATTTCTGTCGCCTCCTCCGCCGGTTCCGTTGTTTGTTCCACCGATGATGCGCCCTCAGATCGCATGTGGGTCTTGAAAAGATCTTTAATTCCCAGCGTCTGAATGATGAGTTGCATTTGATCTTTGAGCAATTGGAGCTCAGAGTCTCGCTGTAATCTGCAAGAGCAGTCGGCAGGACAGTACATACCGTGTCCTGAAGGGCCTGAGCAGGCTGTCGGACCGCTAATCTCAGTGGTTCGCAGCCAGGAGTCCACTTGGGGAGCTCCTTCAGTCCTAATTTCCAGACTTGCCTGCCTAGCTGCCTCTAAAATTCCTTCCTCAACCGCGGCGGCTAAATCGTCGCGGATGGAAACAGAGGGATGAGGGGCGGAGGGCCCGGCAACAGGTGCCTTGGTCTTCTCCTTCGGGAAGGGACTTGCCTCCCAGATCTGCAAGAAAATGGCAAAAGATTCATCTTCTTGAGAACACCACCACATCCTGGTCTTAATTTCTTCTTGAAGGAGGAAAAAATATTCGAATAAAAAATCAGAGGCGATTCTTTCTTGTCCTATCAGCTTAGACGTGGCTAATAGACACAGGGCCTCAAGCGCCTCAAGGTTACGGGTCACTTCGGAAGACAAATGGTTGTCCCATTGTGCCCATGAGGCTGGTCGATTATAGGCAGGTACCTCACCTGGACCACCCATCTCAATGTCGTCAATGTCGGCGTCGATGGTCTCAAAATGTGGACATTGGTAAGGAGTATTAGTACCTGCCAGGTCCGTAAGCTCCACCGGAGCGTTGCCATTAGCGTAGGCTGGGAGATTCCAGCTGCTTGATGGCCAATTTCGACTGGGATCTTGATTGTAATCTGGGCCTCCACAGCTGCTGATTTGTACCCTTCTTGGGCAATTTGGGCTTGCGCAAGGCAGTCCTCTCAAGGCCTCGTTCGCACAACACCACGGCAGCGTAATTGTTACGTCTCCGGAGGTGGCGGAGTCTACGGGGCCGTACTGAGGGGCTAGCTGTGGTTGGGACACCAAAGGAACAACATTCAGGTAGCCTCTGCTACCATGAAAGTGCTGCCCTGGGTCGTTGTGGGTGCCGGAGGGCTCGGGGCCGGCAAGACCAGTGGGGCAGGCACGCGAGGAGTCTTCCTGGATGTTGTTATTGGGGGTAGAACCGGAGACACGGACACCAACGGAGGCGAGAGCAGCGACAACAGAAGCAAGGTCCATGCTGATTGTGGTCCGGCAGAAAATCCCAGTCTATGAAGAAAATTGAGGGGAATTATTCTAAATACATCTGAGTGTCCAAAACTGTCTGAAAAGATTTAAATAATCCATTTATGTAAAATTGTCTGGCCGATCTGGCCCGCGAGCGCGCGTCAGCGGCAAATGGCGATTCCAGCTAAAATAGCGGAATGCGGCGGATTTACGGGAAATGGACCGCGGAATCAAATCCGGCATATCGGAAATATATAGGAAATATCCTGTGACTGAGCTGCGAGGCGGCGATTCCGCCGAAGCAAAGAAAATGACCAAAATGTAGCCAATCTGGGCAGAATGTCTGAAAATCTGAGCAGATGGGGCTAGCCGCACTTACAGACGGGGGGCGAGGGGGGGCGAGGGGGGGCGATGGGGGGTGATTGGGGGCGATGGAGGGCGATGGGGGGCGAGGGGGGGCGATGGGGGGTGATTGGGGGCGATGGAGGGCGATGGGGGGCGAGGGGGGGGGCGAGGGGGGGGGGCGAGGTGGGGGGGCGAGGTGGGGGGCAATTGGGGGGGCGATGGGGGGCGATTGGGGGCTATCGGCGGCGATGGGGGGCGATGAGGGGTGATTGGGGGCGATGGGGGGCGAAGGGGGGCGGGGGGGGCGAGGGGGGGCGAGGAGGGGCGATTGGGGGCGATGGGGGGCGATGGGGGGGGAGGGGGAGCGCTGGGGGCCGAAGGGGGGCGATGGGGGGCGATGGGGGGCGAAGGGGGGCAATGGGGGGGCGATGGGGGAGCAATGGGGGGCAATGGGGGGGCAATGGGGGGCGATGGGGGGCGATGGGGAGCGAGGGAGGGCGAGGGGGGGCGATGGGGGGCGATTGGGGGCTATCGGGGGTGATGGAGGGCGATGGGGGGCGATGGGGGGCGGTGGGGGGTGATGGGGGGCGCTGGGGGGGCAATTGGGGGGCAATGCGGGGGCAATGGGGGGCAATGGGGGGCGATGGGGGACGATGGGGGGCAATGGGGGGGCGAGGGGGGGGGCGAGGGGGGGGGCGAGGTGGGGGGCGATGGGGGGCGATTGGGGGCTATCGGGGGTGATGAGGGGCAATGGGGGGGCGAGGGGGGGGGCGAGGTGGGGGGCGATTGGGGGGGCGACGGGGGGCGAGGGGGGGCGAGTGGGGGCGACGGGGGGCGATGGGGGGTGATTGGGGGCGATGGAGGGCGATGGGGGGCGAGGGGGGGGGCGAGGTGGGGGGGCGAGATGGGGGGCGATTGGGAGGGCGATGGGGGCGATGGCGGGCGATTGGGGGCTATCGGGGGCGATGGGGGGCGATGAGGGGTGATTGGGGG
Source organism: Eutreptiella sp. 'Long Island Sound 2002' (assembly GCA_964036045.1). Lineage (NCBI taxonomy): Eukaryota > Euglenozoa > Euglenophyceae > Eutreptiales > Eutreptiaceae > Eutreptiella > Eutreptiella sp. 'Long Island Sound 2002'. The sequence goes on from CAXIWF010000807.1 coordinate 32,776, forward strand.
CGATGGGGGGCGATGGGGGGCGGGGGGGGCGAGGGGGGGCGAGGGGGGGCGAGGAGGGGCGATGGGGGGCGATGGGGGGCGATGGGGGGGGAGGGGGAGCCCTGGGGGCCGAAGGGGGGCGATGGGGGGCGATGGGGGGCGAGGGGGGGCGATGGGGGAGCAATGGGGGGCAATGGGGGGGCAATGGGGGGCGATGGGGGGCGATGGGGAGCAAGGGAGGGCGAGGGGGGGCGATGGGGGGCGATTGGGGGCTATTGGGGGTGATGGGGGGCGATGGGGGGCGATTGGGGGCAATGGGGGGGCAATGGGGGGCAATGGGGGGCGATGGGGGGCGATCGGGGACGATGGGGGGCAATGGGGGGGCGAGGGGGGGGGCGAGGTGGGGGGCGATGGGGGGGGCGATGGGGGGCGATTGGGGGCTATCGGGCGTGATGGGGGGGTGATGGGGGGCCAGGGGGGGCGAGGGGGGGCGATGGGGGGTGATGGGTGGCGAGGGGGCGATGGGGGGCGATGGGGGACGATGGGGCCAATGGGGGGGCGAGGTGGGGGGGCGATGGGGGGCATTGGGGGGCGAGGGGGGGCAATGGGGGGGCGATGGGGGGGCAATGGGGGGCAATGGGGGGGCAATGGGGGGCGATGGGGGGCGATGGGGAGCGAGGGAGGGCGAGGGGGGCGATGGGGGGCGATTGGGGGCTATCGAGGGTGATGGGGGGCGATGGGGGGCGATGGGGGGCAATGGGGGGGCAATGGGGGGCAATGGGGGGCGATGGGGGGCGATGGGGGACGATGGGGGGCGAGGGGGGGGGCGAGGTGGGGGGCGATGGGGGGGGCGATGGGGGGCGATTGGGGGCTATCGGGGGTGATGGGGGGGTGATGGGGGGCGAGGGGGGGCGAGGGGGGGCGATGGGGGGTGATGGGTGGCGAGGGGGCGATGGGGGGCGATGGGGGACGATGGGGCCAATGGGGGGGCGAGGGGGGGGGGCGATGGGGGGCGATGGGGGGCGAGGGGGGCAATGGGGGGCAATGGGGGGCGACGGGGGGCGATCGGGGACGATGGGGGGCAATGGGGGGGCGAGGGGGGGGGCGAGGTGGGGGGCGATGGGGGGGGCGATGGGGGGCGATTGGGGGCTATCGGGGGTGATGGGGGGGTGATGGGGGGCGAGGGGGGGCGAGGGGGGGCGATGGGGGGTGATGGGTGGCGAGGGGGCGATGGGGGGCGATGGGGGACGATGGGGCCAATGGGGGGGCGAGGGGGGGGGCGATGGGGGGCGATGGGGGGCGAGGGGGGGCGATGGGGGGGCGATGGGGGGGCAATGGGGGGCTATGGGGGGGCAATGGGGGGCGATGGGGGGCGATGGGGGGCAAGGGGGGGGCGAGGGGGGGGGGCGAGGTGGGGGGCGATGGGGGGCTATCGGGGGTGATGGGGGGCGATGGGGGGCGATGGGGGGCAATGGGGGGGCAATGGGGGGCAATGGGGGGCGATGGGGGGCGATGGGGGACGATGGGGGGCGAGGGGGGGGGCGAGGTGGGGGGCGATGGGGGGGGCGATGGGGGGGGCGATGGGGGGCGATGGGGGGCGAGGGGGGGCGAGGGGGGGCGATGGGGGGTGCTTGGGGGTGATGGGTGGCGATGGGGGGCGGGGGGGGGGCGAGGGGGGGGCGAGGGGGGGGCGAGGGGGGGGGCGAGTTGGGGGGCGATGGGGGGGGCGATGGGGGGCGATCGGGGACGAGGGGGGGCGAGGTGGGGCGATGGGGGGCGATGGGAGGTGATTGGGGGCGATGGGACGGGAGGGGGAGCGCTGGGGGCCGATGGGGGGCGATGGGGGGCGATGGGGCGCGAGGGGGGGCGATGGGGGGCGATGGGGGGCTATCGGGGGCGATCACGGGCGATGGGGAGGGGAGGGGGGGCGAGGGGGAACGATGGGGGCCGATGGGGGGCGATGGGGGGCGATGGGGGGTGACCGGGAGCGATGGGGGATGATGGGGGGTGATGGGAGGCGATGGGGGGCAATGGGGGGCGATGGGGGGCGATGAGGAGCGAGGGGGGGCGAGGGGGGGCGATGGGGGGCGATGGGGGGCGATGGGTGGCGAGGGGGGGCAACAGGGGGGCGAGGAGGGGGGGCGAGGGGGGGCGAGGGGGGGCGTGGGGGGGCGGTGGGGGGGCGAAGGGGGAGGCGAGGTGGGGGGCGATGGGGGGGGGGGCGATGGGGGGCGATGGGGGACGATGGGGGGCGATGGGCGGCCATCGGGGGCGAGGGGGGGCGATGGGGGGCGATGGGGGGCTATCGGGGGTGATGGGGGGCGCTGGGGGGGCGATGGGGGGCAATGGGGGGGCAATGGGGGGCAATGGGGGGCGATGGGGGGCGATGGGGGACGATGGGGGGCGAGGTGGGGGGCGATGGGGGGGGGCGATGGGGGGGGGCGATGGGGGGGGGCGATGGGGGGCGATGGGGGGCGAGGGGGGGCGAGGGGGTGCGATGGGGGGTGATTGGGGGTGACCGGGGGCGATGGGGGGCGGGGGGGGGTGAGGGGCCGGCGAGGGGGGGGGCGAGGGGGGGGGCGATGGGGGGCGATCGGGGACGAGGGGGGGCGATGAGGGGTGATGCGGGGCGATGGGGGGGGAGGGGGAGCGCTGGGGGCCGATGGGGGGCGATGGGGGGCGGTGGGGCGCGAGGGGGGGCGAGGGGGGTCGATGGGAGGCGATGGGGGGCTATCGGTTGCGATCAGGGGCGATGGGGCGGGGAGGGGGGGCGAGGGGGAGCGATGGGGGCCGATGGGGGGCGATGGGGGGCGACCGGGAGCGATGGGGGGTGATTGGGGGCGATGGGAGGCGATCGGGGGCAATGGGGGGCGATGGGGAGCGAGGGGGGGGCGAGGGGGGGCGATGGGGGGGCGTGGGGGGGCGCTTGGGGGGGGAGGGGGGGGGGCAAGGTGGGGGGCGATGGGGGGGGGGGCGATGGGGGGCGATGGGGGGCGATGGGGGGCGATGGGGGGCGATGGGGGGCGCTGGTGTAACTGCGGCCGTCAAACGCTACCATTAGCGACAGACGCGCTAGTCTACAGAGGTCGCGCCGGGTAATAGTGACCATAATTTCACGCCTTTTCTGTGAGCGCTTCTCGGTGCATGCATAATATTTGCGATCTTTCGATGCGTGCATAGTATTCCCGCAAGACAATTCAGCCCCTGATGCTATGTATTTATATAGGGTATGATGAGCCCTTGAATTGTCTCTTGCCGCCATTGCTGCTATTGGTGCCGCCATCAACACTGCTACTGTGACTGGATCCGGTTCACGACATATTTGACTCTTGTACGTTACTGCTGTGGGATATGGGTGTCTTGCATGTACTGCTTTGAGGAGTGATTTGACTTCCGGTAAAACCAGCAGGCACCGGGTGAAACAAGCAAGCAAACAAGCAGCAGGCTTTGCCAATCAAGGCAACTCAAGAGACCCGAGAAAAGGACACCAACAATAGACCTTGCACTTACAAGGTTGCACTTACAAGACAATAGTAAGCTGCACTTACAAGACAATTCAAGTCATCAAATGATATCAAGTTCCAATTCTAAGTGGTGGAAGACCTGGTTCAAGCGCCTTGGTTCAAGCGCCAAGCGTTGTCCAAATTCGGGTGCTGGTGCGGCACTGCCGAATGTGCACTCCGAAGGGGCTTCTGGACAAGCTGACGTTCATCCGACGTATGGAGACAAAGAAAGTGTTTTGAAGGTCAGCCAGGACTCGGATGAAGGAAACAATGTTGGTGCAGAGCCAGACAAGACACAACGTCGTCTCTCAGGCGCGCAGCGTCGCCGTAACAGAAAACAGCCAGAAGGAAAAGAAAAAATGCCAGATTGCGACGAAGATTTCACACAGGAGCCTATTGCGTTGTTGGCCCATGCAAGAGCCTTGACTCAGGCGTCGTTACAACCAGTGCCCCTGTCTCAACCCGCACTTTACTTCCCTGAACATTTCTTTCATTCGGATTGTGATGAAACAGAAGTGGACGAACCAGTGTCTCTCCTTCAGCGGGCGCCACAGGTGACAAGAAATGCCAAGACCTCCTGCCAGCTTTCTGCAGCCGCGCTGGAATTAACTATCGATTTTGAGTCGGAAGACGTGGTTCCATGGTGCGAGGCTCAGAAGGTCCTTACCGTGTTGGTTACAGGGCTCGAACAAGCGTCTCAACAGGCCTGGAACGCAGAAGTCCCCGAAGTGGTGAGTCAAACAAACTGGCGAGAGGTGATGTTAAAATATTTGAAGGAGTCTGAAGGTTACTCTGATCCACAAGCCTGGTATGAGTCCTCCAACCAAACTGTCTGGGTGCAACTAACTCCTACTGAAAGGGTGCGCCTCAGGCATGCTTATCCTCGATGGTCAGAATCACAAGCCTGGTGTTGGGCAGCGGAGAAAATTCTTGATCAGGAGTATGTGGTTGCACGGGTGGACAGTGACGAAGAACCAGTGTCCAGACCAGAAAACGTTCTTGAGCTGACAGGCACCGAAGCTCTTGAAGTGACCGGCACCGAAGTTCTCGAAGCGACACGCACTGATGACTGGTGGCGTCCTGAGTACGAGGACTGTCTGTCGAACTTTTATGTTCAAGGTGCTACACATTCGGTCAAAAACAAGGAACTCACAAGAGCGTTGCTACCGTACGAGGGTACCTTTTTTAAGAGGTTCACGAAAAACATGGTGTGGGGTTTGAACTTCGGTAACGACTGGATTTCTGAAGAGCTCTTTGAGAGGGTCGTGGGAAAAATTACCCACGCAGAAGAATTACAGGACAAGCCTTTGTGTATTCGTGGCCTTGCTTATTGCCTCTTGACCAGAGAGTTGCCAAGCAACCATTCGTGCCAACAATTAGTGAATGAGGAGGGAACAACTTGCCTAGAGTACTGGTGGGCGAAGGAGTTGACATCAATCCTTCGAGATTTTCAGACCGTGCCATCTTCCAGCAAAAACAAGCGCAAGTCCAAGCAATCAAAGCGTCGCTAAGCCAGCAAGTGGTGGGCGACCAGCCATAAACGCCAGTCAGGAGTACTGCGCGTCAGGCCACAGCTTCACGCATCAGCGCGTCTCAGCGAAGGGCGACCAGCCGTAAACGCCGGTCAGGAGTACTGCGCGTCAGGCAACGGCGTCCAGCATCAGCGCGTCGCAGCGAAGGGCGACCAACCGTAAACGCCAACGGCTTCCAGCATCAGCGGGTCCCAGCAAAGGGCAACCAGTTGTAAACGCCAGTCAGGAGTACTGCGCGTCAGGAAACGGCCACCAGCATCCGCGGGTCCCAGCGAAGGGCAACCAGCCGTAAACGCCAGTCAGGAGAACTGACAGTCTCCAGCATCAGCGAGTCTCAGCGAAGGGCGACCGGCCGTGAACGCCAGTCAGGAGTACTAGGCGTCAGGCGACAGCATAGCCTTGTTGTGGACTCAAGAGCTTGGAGTGCCCTCCATGTGCCGTCAAGCATGCGCTCAACAGCGCGCAGCCCCATTCGTTTTGATGCCTGTGGTCACCTCTCTCTCTCTCTCTTCATTTCTATATTTATTTGTTGGCGCCAGAACTACAGGAGTGTTGGGAAGCCAAGTGAAGTTTTGATTTTGGCTTTGCTCAATGACGCTCCACTGCCTCCCTGTATGTATCTCCGCCCTGAAATAACCTTTGTAAATATCGAAGGTGGTAAGCTCTGTGGGAAGGGTGAAGATTGGGGAGCATGGGCAGTAGCCTCGAGCTTCAGCAACACTACTACGACCCAGTTGGGTGCGTCCATGTCTCGTTTCTCGGAACTGAGACCCTTTTCTTCCTTCAGTGGAGTGACGCCGCACGCTACACACAAGTCTGTTCTAACAGTGTCCAATACCTAGGGACGTGGGGTTGAGGAACTTGAGGTGTCTTTGACATGGCGCTACATGACCAATTCACTCGACCACTCACATCAAGGTCCTTATAGGTGACAACATGACCAGAACAGGCACACATACCTACCCTACGCGTCACAGGTACTCCTAATGCCACAGTGAGCTCCATGCGTCCTTCGGTTTTGGAGTGATACCACGCCACAGTGGACATGCAAGTGAGACATAGAGGTCGTGGGACTGTGCCAGACTGATGATGTCTTGAGTCATGCGGTTTAAGGAGTAGTTGAAATACGTGGTGTACAGAATAACCACAATGGCGTGTTGTACTGGCATGGTGTGAACGAACCCTATGCGTCCTATTCAACGACTTGAGGCGGGCTTGCCTTTGGTCGGAGCCTTTGCGATTGCCTCTATTTGGGGGACAAGCAGTGATATACCCCATACATGTGCATGTGAGTGCCACGTTTGCCGGCCTCGCTACTCTGTGGGTATCGGCCTTACACCCGTGGGTAAGTCCTGGTAGGGGGGTGTAACTGCGGCCGTCAAACGCTACCATTAGCGACAGAAGCGCTAGTCTACGGAGGTCGCGCCGGGTAATAGTGACCATAATTTCACGCCTTTTCTGTGAGCGCTTCTCGGTGCATGCATAATATTTGCGATCTTTCGATGCGTGCATAGTATTCCCGCAAGACAATTCAGCCCCTGATGCTATGTATTTATATAGGGTATGATGAGCCCTTGAATTGTCTCTTGCCGCCATTGCTGCTATTGGTGCCGCCATCAACACTGCTACTGTGACTGGATCCGGTTCACGACATATTTGACTCTTGTACGTTACTGCTGTGGGATATGGGTGTCTTTCATGTACTGCTTTGAGGAGTGATTTGACTTCCGGTAAAACCAGCAGGCACCGGGTGAAACAAGCAAGCAAACAAGCAGCAGGCTTTGCCAATCAAGGCAACTCAAGAGACCCGAGAAAAGGACACCAACAATAGACCTTGCACTTACAAGGTTGCACTTACAAGACAATAGTAAGCTGCACTTACAGCTGGGGGGCAATGGGGGGGCGAGGGGGGGGGGCGAGGTGGGGGGCGATGGGGGGCGATTGGGGGCTATCGGGGGTGATGGGGGGGTGATGGGGGGCAATGGGGGGGCGAGGGGGGGGGCGAGGTGGGGGGCGATTGGGGGGGCGACGGGGGGCGAGGGGGGGCGAGGGGGGGCGATGGGGGGTGATTGGGGGCGATGGAGGGCGATGGGGGGCGAGGGGGGGGCGAGGGGGGGGCGAGGGGGGGGGCGAGGGGGGGGGCGAGGTGGGGGGGCGAGGTGGGGGGCGATTGGGGGGGCGATGGGGGGCGATGGGGGGCGATTGGGGGCTATCGGGGGCAATGGGGGGCGATGAGGGGTGATTGGGGGCGATGGGGGCCGATGGGGGGCGGGGGGTGCGAGGGGTTGCGAGGGGGGGCGAGGAGGGGCGATGGGGGGCGATGGGGGGCGATGGGGGGGGAGGGGGAGCCCTGGGGGCCGAAGGGGGGCGATGGGGGGCGATGGGGGGCGAGGGGGGGCAATGGGGGGGCGATGGGGGAGCAATGGGGGGCAATGGGGGGGCAATGGGGGGCGATGGGGGGCGATTGGGGGCTATTGGGGGTGATGGGGGGCGATGTGGGGCGATTGGGGGCACTGGGGGGGCAATGGGGGGCAATGGGGGGCGATGGGGGGCGATGGGGGACGATGGGGGGCAATGGGGGGGCGAGGGGGGGGGCGAGGTGGGGGGCGATGGGGGGGGCGATTGGGGGCCATTGGGGGCTATCGGGGGTGATGGGGGGGTGATGGGGGGCGATGGGGGGCGAGGGGGGGCGAGGGGGGGTGATGGGTGGCGAGGGGGCGATGGGGGGCGATGGGGGACGATGGGGGGCAATGGGGGGGCGAAGTGGTCGCGAAGTGGTCGCGAAGCCGTCGCGAAGTGGTCGCGAAGTGGTCGAGAAGTGGTCGCGAAGTGGTCGCAATTATCGCGAAGTGGTCGCGAAGTGGTCGCGAAGTGGTCGCAAAGTGGTCGCGAAGTGGTCGCGAAGTGGTCGCGAAGTGGTCGCGAAGTGGTCGCGAAGTGGTCGCGAAGTGGTCGCAATTGTCGCGAAGTGGTTGCGAAGTGGTCGCGAAGTGGTCGCGAAGTGGTCGCGAAGTGGTCGAGAAGTGGTCGCGAAGTGGTCGCGAAGTGGTCGCGAAGTGGTCGCGAAGTGGTCGCGAAGTGGTCGCGAAGTGGTCGCGAAGTGGTCGCGAAGTGGTCGCAATTGTCGCGAGGTGGTCGCGAAGTGGTCGCGAAGTGGTCGTGAAGTGGTCTCGAAGTGGTCGCGAAGGTTGCGAAGTGGTCGCGAAGTGGTCGCGAAGTGGTTGCGAAGTGGTCGCGAAGTGGTCGCGAAGTGGTCGCGAAGTGGTCGCGAAGGTTGCGAATTCGTCGCGAAGTGGTCGCGAAGTGGTCGCGAAGGTTGCGAAGTGGTCGCGAAGTGGTCGCGAAGTGGTCGCAATTGTCGCGAAGTGGTCGCGAAGTGGTCGCGAAGTGGTCGCGAAGTGGTGGCGAAGTGGTCGCGTAGTGGTCGCGAAGTGGTCGCGAAGTGGTCGCGAAGTGGTGGCGAAGTGGTCGCGAAGTGGTCGCGAAGTGGTTGCGAAGTGGTCGCAATTGTCGCGAAGTGGTCGCGAAGTGGTCGCGAAGTGGTCGCGAAGTGGTCGCGAAATTTTTCGCGAAGTTGTCGCAAATGTCGCGAAGTGGTCGCGAAGTGGTCGCGAAGTGGTCGCGAAGTGGTCGCGAAGTGGTCGCGAAGTGGTCGCGAAGTGGTCGCGAAGTGGTCGCAATTGTCGCGAAGTGGTCGCGAAGTGGTCTCGAAGTGGTCGCGAAGTGGTCGCGAAGTGGTCGCGAAGTGGTCGCGAAGTGGTCGCGAAGAGGTCGCGAAGTGGTCGCGAAGTAGTCGCGAAGTGGTCGCGAAGGTTGCGAAGTGGTCGCGAAGTGGTCGCGAAGTGGTCGCGAAGTGGTCGCGAACTGGTCGCGAAGTGGTCGCAAAGTGGTCGCGAACTGGTTGCGAAGTGGTCGCGAAGTGGTCGCGAAGTGGTCGCGAAGTGGTCGCGAAGTGGTCGCGAAGGTTGCGAAGTGGTTGCGAAGTGGTCGCGAAGTGGTCGCGAAGTGGTCGCGAAGTGGTCGCGAAGGTTGCGAAGTGGTCGCGAAGTGGTCGCGGAGTGGTCGCGAAGTGGTCGCGAAGTGGTCGCAATTGTCGCGAGTTGGTCGCGAAGTGGTCGCGAAGTGGTCGCGAAGTGGTCGCGAAGTGGTCGCGAAGTGGTCGCGAAGTGGTCGCGAAGTGGTCGCGAAGTGGACACGAAGTGGTCGCGAAGTGGTCGCGATGTGGTAGCGAAGTGGTCGCGAAGTGGTCGCGAAGTGGTCGCGAAGTGGTCGCGAAGTGGTCGCGAAGTGGTCGCGAAGTGGTCGCGAAGTGGTCGCGAAGTGGTCGCGAAGTGGTCGCGAAGTGGTCGCAATTGTCGCGAAGTGGTCGCGAAGTGGTCGCGCAGTGGTCGCGAAGTGGTCGCGAAGTGGTCGTGAAGTGGTCTCGAAGTGGTCGCGAAGGTTGCGAAGTGGTCGCGAAGTGGTCGCGAAGTGGTTGCGAAGTGGTCGCGAAGGTTGCGAAGTGGTCGCTAAGTGGTCGCGAAGTGGTCGCGAAGTGGTCGCGAAGTGGTCGCGAAGTGGTCGCGAAGGTTGCGAATTCGTCGCGAAGTGGTCGCGAAGTGGTCGCGAAGGTTGCGATGTGGTCGCGAAGTGGTCGCGAAGTGGTCGCAATTGTCGCGAAGTGGTCGCGAAGTGGTCGCGAAGTGGTCGCGAAGTGGTGGCGAACTGGTCGCGTAGTGGTCGCGAAGTGGTCGCGAAGTGGTCGCGAAGTGGTGGCGAAGTGGTCGCGAAGTGGTCGCGAAGTGGTTGCGAAGTGGTCGCAATTGTCGCGAAGTGGTCGCGAAGTGGTCGCGAAGTGGTCGCGAAGTGGTCGCGAAATTTTTCGCGAAGTTGTCGCAAATTTCGCGAAGTGGTCGCGAAGTGGTCGCGAAGTGGTCGCGAAGTGGTCGCGAAGTGGTCGCGAAGTGGTCGCGAAGTGGTCGCGAAGTGGTCGCAATTGTCGCGAAGTGGTCGCGAAGTGGTCTCGAAGTGGTCGCGAAGTGGTCGCGAAGTGGTCGCGAAGTGGTCGCGAAGTGGTCGCGAAGTGGTCGCGAAGTGGTCGCGAAGTGGTCGCGAAGTGGTCGCGAAGGTTGCGAAGTGGTCGCGAAGTGGTCGCGAAGTGGTCGCGAAGTGGTCGCGAACTGGTCGCGAAGTGGTCGCGAAGTGGTCGCGAACTGGTTGCGAAGTGGTCGCGAAGTGGTCGCGAAGTGGTCGCGAAGTGGTCGCGAAGTGGTCGCGAAGGTTGCGAAGTGGTTGCGAAGTGGTCGCGAAGTGGTCGCGAAGTGGTCGCGAAGTGGTCGCGAAGGTTGCGAAGTGGTCGCGAAGTGGTCGCGAAGTGGTCGCGAAGTGGTCGCGAAGTGGTCGCAATTGTCGCGAGTTGGTCGCGAAGTGGTCGCGAAGTGGTCGCGAAGTGGTCGCGAAGTGGTCGCGAAGTGGTCGCGAAGTGGTCGCGAAGTGGTCGCGAAGTGGTCACGAAGTGGTCGCGAAGTGGTCGCGATGTGGTAGCGAAGTGGTCGCGAAGTGGTCGCGAAGTGGTCGCGAAGTGGTCGCGAAGTGGTCGCGAAGCGGTCGCGAAGTGGTCGCGAAGTGGTCGCGAAGTGGTCGCGAAGTGGTCGCGAAGTGGTCGCAATTGTCGCGAAGTGGTCGCGAAGTGGTCGCGAAGTGGTCGCGAAGTGGTCGCGAAGTGGTTGCGAAGTGGTCGCGAGGTGGTCGCGAAGTGGTCGCGAAGTGGTCGCGAAGTGGTCGCGAAGTGGTCGCGAAGTGGTCGCGAAGTGGTCGCGAAGTGGTCGCGAAGTGGTCGCAATTGTCGCGAAATGGTCGCGAGGTGGTCGCGAAGTGGTCGCGAAGTGGTCGCGAAGTGGTCGCGAAGTGGTCGCGAAGTGGTCAAGAAGTGGTCGCGAAGTGGTCGCGGAGTGGTCGCGAAGTGGTCGCGAACTGATCGCGAAGTGGTCGCGAAGTGGTCGCGAAGTGGTCGCGAAGTGGTCGCGAAGTGGTCGCGAAGTGGTCGCAATTGTCGCGGAGTGGTCGCGAAGTGGTCGCAAAGTGGTTGCGAAGGTTGCGAAGTGGTCGCGAAGTGGTCGCGAAGGCTCGCGAAGTGGTCGCGAAGTGGTCGCGAAGTGGTCGCGAAGTGGTCGCGAAGTGGTCGCGAAGTGGTCGCGAAGTGGTCGCAATTGTCGCGAAATGGTCGCGAAGTGGTCGCGAAGTGGTCGCGAAGTGGTCGCGAAGTGGTTGCGAAGTGGTCGCGAAGTGGTCGCGAAGTGGTCGCAAAGTGTTCGCGAAGTGGTCGCGAAGTGGTCGCGAAGTGGTCGCGAAGTGGTCGCGAAGTGGTCGCGAAGTGGTCGCGAAGTGGTTGCGAACCGGTCGCGAAGTGGTCGCGAAGTGGTCGCGAAGTGGTCGCGAAGTGGTTGCGAAGGTTGCGAAGTGGTCGCGAAGTGGTCGCGAAGCGGTCGCGAAGTGGTCGCGAAGTGGTCGCGAAGTGGTCGCGAAGTGGTCGCAATTGTCGCGAAGTGGTCGCGAAGTGGTCGCGAAGTAGTCGCGAAGGTTGCGAAGTGGTCGCGAAGTGGTCGCGAAGTGGTCGCGAACTGGTCGCGAAGGTTGCGAAGAGGTCGCGAAGTGGTCGCAAAGTGGTCGCGAAGTGGTCGCGAAGTGGTCGGGAAGTGGTCGCGAAGTGGTCGCGAAGTGGTCGCGAAGTGGTCGCGAAGTGGTCGCGAAGTGGTCGCGCACTGGTCGCGAAGTGGTCGCGAACTGATCGCGAACTGGTCGCGCACTGGTCGCGAAGTGGTCGCGGAGTGGTCTCGGAGTGGTCGCGGAGTGGTCGCGGAGTGGTCGCGGAGTGGTCGCGAAGTGGTCGCGAAGTGGTCGCCAAGTGGTCGCGAAGTGGTCGCGAAGTGGTCGCGAAGTGGTCGCGAAGTGGTCGCGAAGTGGTCGCGAAGTGGTCGCGGAGTGGGGTGGTCGCGGACTGGTGGCGGGGTGGTCGCGGAGTGGTCGCGAAGTGGTCGCGAAGTGGTCGCGAAGTGGTCGCGAAGTGGTCGCGAAGTGGTCGCAATTGTCGCGAAGTGGTCGTGAAGTGGTCGCGAAGTGGTCGCGAAGTGGTCGCGAAGTGGTCGCGAAGTGGTCGCGAAGTGGTCGCGAAGTGGTCGCGAAGTGGTCGCAATTGTCGCGAAGTGGTCGCGAAGTGGTCGCGAAGTGGTCGCGAAGTGGTCGCGAAGTGGTCGCGAAGGTTGCGAAGTGGTCGCGAAGTGGTCGCGAAGTGGTCGCGAAGTGGTCGCGAACTGGTTGCGAAGTGGTCGCGAAGTGGTCGCGAAGTGGTCGCGAAGTGGTCGCGAAGTGGTCGCGAAGTGGTCGCGAAGTGGTCGCGAAGTGGTCGCGAAGTGGTCGCAATTGTCGCGAAGTGGTCGCGAAGTGGTCGCGAAGTGGTCGCGAAGTGGTCGCGAAGTGGTTGCGAAGTGGTCGCGAAGTGGTCGCGAAGTGGTCGCGAAGTGGTCGCGAAGTGGTCTCGAAGTGGTCGCGAAGTGGTCGCGAAGCGGTCGCGAAGTGGTCGCGAAGTGGTCGCAATTGTCGCGAAGTGGTCGCGAAGTGGTCGCGAAGTGGTCGCGAAGTGGTCGCGAAGTGGTCGCGAAGTGGTCGCGAAGTGGTCGCGAAGTGGTCGCGAAGTGGTCGCGAAGTGGTCGCAATTGTCGCGAAATGGTCGCGAGGTGGTCGCGAAGTGGTCGCGAAGTGGTCGCGAAGTGGTCGCGAAGTGGTCGCGAAGTGGTCAAGAAGTGGTCGCGAAGTGGTCGCGGAGTGGTCGCGAAGTGGTCGCGAACTGATCGCGAAGTGGTCGCGAAGTGGTCGCGAAGTGGTCGCGAAGTGGTCGCGAAGTGGTCGCGAAGTGGTCGCAATTGTCGCGAAGTGGTCGCGAAGTGGTCGCGAAGTGGTTGCGAAGGTTGCGAAGTGGTCGCGAAGTGGTCGCGAAGGGTCGCGAAGTGGTCGCGAAGTGGTCGCGAAGTGGTCGCGAAGTGGTCGCGAAGTGGTCGCGAAGTGGTCGCGAAGTGGTCGCAATTGTCGCGAAATGGTCGCGAAGTGGTCGCGAAGTGGTCGCGAAGTGGTCGCGAAGTGGTTGCGAAGTGGTCGCGAAGTGGTCGCGAAGTGGTCGCAAAGTGTTCGCGAAGTGGTCGCGAAGTGGTCGCGAAGTGGTCGCGAAGTGGTCGCGAAGTGGTCGCGAAGTGGTCGCGAAGTGGTTGCGAACCGGTCGCGAAGTGGTCGCGAAGTGGTCGCGAAGTGGTCGCGAAGTGGTTGCGAAGGTTGCGAAGTGGTCGCGAAGTGGTCGCGAAGCGGTCGCGAAGTGGTCGCGAAGTGGTCGCGAAGTGGTCGCGAAGTGGTCGCAATTGTCGCGAAGTGGTCGCGAAGTGGTCGCGAAGTAGTCGCGAAGGTTGCGAAGTGGTCGCGAAGTGGTCGCGAAGTGGTCGCGAACTGGTCGCGAAGGTTGCGAAGAGGTCGCGAAGTGGTCGCAAAGTGGTCGCGAAGTGGTCGCGAAGTGGTCGGGAAGTGGTCGCGAAGTGGTCGCGAAGTGGTCGCGAAGTGGTCGCGAAGTGGTCGCGAAGTGGTCGCGCACTGGTCGCGAAGTGGTCGCGAACTGATCGCGAACTGGTCGCGCACTGGTCGCGAAGTGGTCGCGGAGTGGTCTCGGAGTGGTCGCGGAGTGGTCGCGGAGTGGTCGCGGAGTGGTCGCGAAGTGGTCGCGAAGTGGTCGCCAAGTGGTCGCGAAGTGGTCGCGAAGTGGTCGCGAAGTGGTCGCGAAGTGGTCGCGAAGTGGTCGCGAAGTGGTCGCGGAGTGGGGTGGTCGCGGACTGGTGGCGGGGTGGTCGCGGAGTGGTCGCGAAGTGGTCGCGAAGTGGTCGCGAAGTGGTCGCGAAGTGGTCGCGAAGTGGTCGCAATTGTCGCGAAGTGGTCGTGAAGTGGTCGCGAAGTGGTCGCGAAGTGGTCGCGAAGTGGTCGCGAAGTGGTCGCGAAGTGGTCGCAATTGTCGCGAAGTGGTCGCGAAGTGGTCGCGAAGTGGTCGCGAAGGTTGCGAAGTGGTCGCGAAGTGGTCGCGAAGTGGTCGCGAAGTGGTCGCGAAGTGGTCGCGAAGTGGTCGCGAACTGGTTGCGAAGTGGTCGCGAAGTGGTCGCGAAGTGGTCGCGGAGTGGGGTGGTCGCGGACTGGTGGCGGGGTGGTCGCGGAGTGGTCGCGAAGTGGTCGCGAAGTGGTCGCGAAGTGGTCGCGAAGTGGTCGCGAAGTGGTCGCAATTGTCGCGAAGTGGTCGTGAAGTGGTCGCGAAGTGGTCGCGAAGTGGTCGCGAAGTGGTCGCGAAGTGGTCGCGAAGTGGTCGCGAAGTGGTCGCGAAGTGGTCGCAATTGTCGCGAAGTGGTCGCGAAGTGGTCGCAATTGTCGCGAAGTGGTCGCGAAGTGGTCGCGAAGTAGTCGCGAAGGTTGCGAAGTGGTCGCGAAGTGGTCGCGAAGTGGTCGCGAACTGGTCGCGAAGGTTGCGAAGAGGTCGCGAAGTGGTAGCAAAGTGGTCGCGAAGTGGTCGCGAAGTGGTCGGGAAGTGGTCGCGAAGTGGTCGCGAAGTGGTCGCGAAGTGGTCGCGAAGTGGTCGCGAAGTGGTCGCGCACTGGTCGCGAAGTGGTCGCGAACTGATCGCGAACTGGTCGCGCACTGGTCGCGAAGTGGTCGCGGAGTGGTCTCGGAGTGGTCGCGGAGTGGTCGCGGAGTGGTCGCGGAGTGGTCGCGAAGTGGTCGCGAAGTGGTCGCCAAGTGGTCGCGAAGTGGTCGCGAAGTGGTCGCGAAGTGGTCGCGAAGTGGTCGCGAAGTGGTCGCGAAGTGGTCGCGGAGTGGGGTGGTCGCGGACTGGTGGCGGGGTGGTCGCGGAGTGGTCGCGAAGTGGTCGCGAAGTGGTTGCGAAGTGGTCGCGAAGTGGTCGCGAAGTGGTCGCAATTGTCGCGAAGTGGTCGTGAAGTGGTCGCGAAGTGGTCGCGAAGTGGTCGCGAAGTGGTCGCGAAGTGGTCGCGAAGTGGTCGCGAAGTGGTCGCGAAGTGGTCGCAATTGTCGCGAAGTGGTCGCGAAGTGGTCGCGAAGTGGTCGCGAAGTGGTCGCGAAGTGGTCGCGAAGGTTGCGAAGTGGTCGCGAAGTGGTCGCGAAGTGGTCGCGAAGTGGTCGCGAACTGGTTGCGAAGTGGTCGCGAAGTGGTCGCGAAGTGGTCGCGGAGTGGGGTGGTCGCGGACTGGTGGCGGGGTGGTCGCGGAGTGGTCGCGAAGTGGTCGCGAAGTGGTCGCGAAGTGGTCGCGAAGTGGTCGCGAAGTGGTCGCAATTGTCGCGAAGTGGTCGTGAAGTGGTCGCGAAGTGGTCGCGAAGTGGTCGCGAAGTGGTCGCGAAGTGGTCGCGAAGTGGTCGCGAAGTGGTCGCGAAGTGGTCGCAATTGTCGCGAAGTGGTCGCGAAGTGGTCGCGAAGTGGTCGCGAAGTGGTCGCGAAGTGGTCGCGAAGGTCGCGAAGTGGTCGCGAAGTGGTCGCGAAGTGGTCGCGAAGTGGTCGCGAACTGGTTGCGAAGTGGTCGCGAAGTGGTCGCGAAGTGGTCGCGAAGTGGTCGCGAAGAGGTCGCGAAGTGGTCGCGAAGTGGTCGCGAAGTGGTCGCATTTGTCGCGAAGTGGTCGCGAAGTGGTCGCGAAGTGGTCGCGAAGTGGTCGCGAAGTGGTTGCGAAGTGGTCGCGAAGTGGTCGCGAAGTGGTCGCGAAGTGGTCGCGAAGTGGTCTCGAAGTGGTCGCGAAGTGGTCGCGAAGCGGTCGCGAAGTGGTCGCGAAGTGGTCGCAATTGTCGCGAAGTGGTCGGGAAGTGGTCGCGAAGTGGTCGCGAAGTGGTCGCGAAGTGGTCGCGAAGTGGTCGCGAAGTGGTCGCGAAGTGGTCGCGAAGTGGTCGCGAAGTGGTCGCAATTGTCGCGAAATGGTCGCGAGGTGGTCGCGAAGTGGTCGCGAAGTGGTCGCGAAGTGGTCGCGAAGTGGTCGCGAAGTGGTCAAGAAGTGGTCGCGAAGTGGTCGCGGAGTGGTCGCGAAGTGGTCGCGAAGTGGTCGCGAAGTGGTCGCAATTGTCGCGAAGTGGTCGCGAAGTGGTCGCGAAGTGGTTGCGAAGGTTGCGAGGTGGTCGCGAAGTGGTCGCGAAGTGGTCGCGAAGTGGTCGCGAAGTGGTCGCGAAGTGGTCGCAATTGTCGCGAAATGGTCGCGAAGTGGTCGCGAAGTGGTCGCGAAGTGGTCGCGAAGTGGTTGCGAAGTGGTCGCGAAGTGGTCGCGAAGTGGTCGCAAAGTGTTCGCGAAGTGGTCGCGAAGTGGTCGCGAAGTGGTCGCGAAGTGGTCGCGAAGTGGTCGCGAAGTGGTTGCGAACCGGTCGCGAAGTGGTCGCGAAGTGGTCGCGAAGTGGTCGCGAAGTGGTTGCGAAGGTTGCGAAGTGGTCGCGAAGTGGTCGCGAAGCGGTCGCGAAGTGGTCGCGAAGTGGTCGCGAAGTGGTCGCGAAGTGGTCGCAATTGTCGCGAAGTGGTCGCGAAGTGGTCGCGAAGTAGTCGCGAAGGTTGCGAAGTGGTCGCGAAGTGGTCGCGAAGTGGTCGCGAAGTGGTCGCGAAGTGGTCGGAAAGTGGTCGCGAAGTGGTCGCGAAGTGGTCGCGAAGTGGTCGCGAAGTGGTCGCGAAGTGGTCGCGCACTGGTCGCGAAGTGGTCGCGAACTGATCGCGAACTGGTCGCGCACTGGTCGCGAAGTGGTCGCGGAGTGGTCTCGGAGTGGTCGCGGAGTGGTCGCGGAGTGGTCGCGGAGTGGTCGCGAAGTGGTCGCGAAGTGGTCGCCAAGTGGTCGCGAAGTGGTCGCGAAGTGGTCGCGAAGTGGTCGCGAAGTGGTCGCGAAGTGGTCGCGAAGTGGTCGCGGAGTGGGGTGGTCGCGGACTGGTGGCGGGGTGGTCGCGGAGTGGTCGCGAAGTGGTCGCGAAGTGGTCGCGAAGTGGTCGCGAAGTGGTCGCAATTGTCGCGAAGTGGTCGTGAAGTGGTCGCGAAGTGGTCGCGAAGTGGTCGCGAAGTGGTCGCGAAGTGGTCGCGAAGTGGTCGCGAAGTGGTCGCGAAGTGGTCGCAATTGTCGCGAAGTGGTCGCGAAGTGGTCGCGAAGTGGTCGCGAAGTGGTCGCGAAGTGGTCGCGAAGGTTGCGAAGTGGTCGCGAAGTGGTCGCGAAGTGGTCGCGAAGTGGTCGCGAACTGGTTGCGAAGTGGTCGCGAAGTGGTCGCGAAGTGGTCGCGAAGTGGTCGCGAAGGTTGCGAAGTGGTTGCGAAGTGGTCGCGAACTGGTCGCGAAGTGGTCGCGAAGTGGTCGCGAACGTTGCGAAGTGGTCGCGAAGTGGTCGCGCAGTGGTCGCGAAGTGGTCGCGAAGTGGTCGCAATTGTCGCGAGGTGGTCGCGAAGTGGTCGCGAAGTGGTCGCGAAGTGGTCGCGAAGTGGTCACGAAGTGGTCGCGAAGTGGTCGCGAAGTGGTCGCGAAGTGGTCGCGAAGTGCTTGCGAAGTGGTCGCAATTGTCGCGAAGTGGTCGCGAAGTGGTCGCGAAGTGGTCGCGAAGTGGTCGCGAAGGTTGCGAAGTGGTCGCGAAGTGGTCGCGAAGTGGTCGCGAAGTGGTCGCGAAGTGGTCGCGAACTGGTTGCGAAGTGGTCGCGAAGTGGTCGCGAAGTGGTCGCGAAGTCGTCGCGAAGTGGTCGCGAAGGTTGCGAAGTGGTTGCGAAGTGGTCGCGAAGTGGTCGCGAAGTGGTCGCGAAGTGGTCGCGAAGGTTGCGAAGTGGTCGCGAAGTGGTCGCGAAGTGGTCGCGAAGTGGTCGCGAAGTGGTCGCAATTGTCGTGAGGTGGTCGCGAAGTGGTCGCGAAGTGGTCGCGAAGTGGTCGCGAAGTGGTCACGAAGTGGTCGCGAAGTGGTCGCGATGTGGTAGCGAAGTGGTCGCGAAGTGGTCGCGAAGTGGTCGCGAAGTGGTCGCGAAGTGGTCGCGAAATCGTCGCAAAGTGGTCGCGAAGTGGTCGCGAAGTGGTCGCGAAGTGGTCGCGAAGTGGTCGCAATTGTCGCGAAGTGGTCGCGAAGTGGTCGCGAAGTGGTCGCGAAGTGGTCGCGAAGTGGTTGCGAAGTGGTCGCGAAGTGGTCGCGAAGTGGTCGCGAACTGGTCGCGAAGTGTCGCGAAGTGGTTGCGAAGTGGTTGCGAAGTGGTCGCGAAGAGGTCGCGAAGTGGTCGCGAAGTGGTGACGAAGTGGTCGCAAAGTGTTCGCGAAGTGGTCGCGAAGTGGTCGCGAAGTGGTCGCGAAGTGGTCGAGAAGTGGTCGCGAAGTGGTCGCGAACCGGTCGCGAAGTGGTCGCGAAGTGGTCGCGAAGTGGTCGCGAAGTGGTTGCGAAGGTTGCGAAGTGGTCGCGAAGTGGTCGCGAAGTGGTCGCAATAGTCGCGAAATGGTCGCGAAGTGGTCGCGAAGTGGTGGCGAAGTGGTCGCGAAGTGGTCGCGAAGTGGTCGCGAAGTGGTCGCGAAGTGGTCGCAATTGTCGCGAAGTGGTCGCGAAGTGGTCGCGAAGTAGTCTCGAAGGTTGCGAAGTGGTCGCGAAGTGGTCGCGAAGTGGTCGCGAACTGGTCGCGAAGGTTGCGAAGTGGTCGCGCATTGGTCGCGAAGTTGTCGCGAAGTGGTCGCGAAGTGGTCGCGAAGTGGTCGCGAAGTGGTCGCGAAGTGGGGGCGAAGTGGTCGCGCACTGGTCGCGAAGTGGTCGCGAACTGATCGCGAACTGGTCGCGCACTGGTCGCGAAGTGGTCGCGGAGTGGTCTCGGAATGGTCGCGGAGTGGTCGCGGAGTGGTCGCGGAGTTGTCGCGGAGTGGTCGCGGAGTGGTCGCGGAGTGGTCGCGAAGTGGTCGCGAAGTGGTCGCCAAGTGGTCGCGAAGTGGTCGCGAAGTGGTCGCGAAGTGGTCGCGAAGTGGTCGCGAAGTGGTCGCGAAGTGGTCGCGGAGTGGGGTGGTCGCGGACTGGTCGCGGGGTGGTCGCGGAGTGGTCGCGGAGTGGTCGCGAAGTGGTCGCGAAGTGGTCGCGAAGTGGTCGCGAAGTGGTCGCGAAGTGGTCGCAATTGTCGCGAAGTGGTCGTGAAGTGGTCGCGAAGTGGTCGCGAAGTGGTCGCGAAGTGGTCGCGAAGGGGTCGCGAAGTTGTCGCGAGGTGGTCGCGAAGTGGTCGCGAAGTGGTCGCGAAGTGGTCGCGAAGTGGTCGCAATTGTCGCGAAGTGGTCGCGAAGTGCTCCCGAAGTGGTCGCGAAGTGGTCGCTAAGTGGTCGCCAAGTGGTCGCGAAGTGGTCGGGAAGTGGTCGCGGAGTGGAGTGGTCGTGGAGTGGTCGCGCAGTGGTCGCGGACTGGCCGCCGAGTGGTCGCGGAGTGGTCGCGAAGTGGTCGTGAAGTGGTCGCGAAGTGGTCGCGAAGTGGTCGCGAAGTGGTGGCGAAGTGGTCGCGAAGTGGTCGCGAAGTGGTAGGGGGCGAGGGGGGGCGAGGGGGGGCGATGGGGGGCGATGGGGGGCGATGGGGGGCGATGGGGGCAATCGGGGGCGATGGGGGGCGATGGGTGGCGAGGGGGGGCGAGGGGGGGCGATGGGGGGCGATGGGGGGCGATGGCGGGCGAGGGCGGCGGTGGGGGGCGGTGGGGGGGCGGTGGGGGGCGATGGGGGGTGATGGGGGGCGATGGGGGGGCTATCGGGGGCGATCGGGGGCGATGGGGGGCGATGGGGGGAGATGGGGGGGCGATGGGGTGCGATGGGTGGCGAGGGGGGGCGATGTGGGGCGATGGGGGGCGATGGGGGGCGAGGGGGGGCGATGGGGGGCGAAGGGGGGCGTTTGGGGGGCGGTGGGGAGCGATGGGGGGGCGATGGGGGGCGATGGGGGGCGATGGGGGGCGATGGGGGGCGACGGGGGGCGATGGGGGGGCGATGGTGGGCGATGGGGGGCGATCGGGGGCGATCGTGGGCAATGGGGGGGCAATGGGGGGCGAGGTGGGGCGACGGGGGGCGATCTGGGGCGATGGGGGGCGAGGGGGGGCGAGGGGGGGCGATGGGGGGGCGATGGGGGGCTAGGGGGGGCGAGGGGGGGCGATGGGTGGCGTTGGGGGGCGATGGGGGGCAATGGGGGGGCAATGGGGGGGCGATGGGGGGGCGATGGGGGGCGATGGGGGGCGATGGGGGGGCGATGGGGGGCGATCAGGGGCGATCGGGGGGCGATCGGGGGCGATGGGGGCTGAGGGGGGGCGATGGGGGGCGATGGGGGGTGAGGGGGGGCGAGGGGGGGCGAGGGGGGCGACCGGGGGCGAGGGGGGGCGATGGGGGGCGAGGGGGGGCGATGGGGGGCGAGGGGGGGCGATGGGGGGCGATGGGGGGCGATGGGGGGGCGATGGGGGGCGATGGGGGGCGAGGGGGGGGCGATGGGGGGCGATGGGGGGTAATTGGGGGCAATGGGGGGCGAGGGGGGGCGTTGGGGGGCGAGGGGGGGCGTTGGGGGGCGAGGGGGGGCAAGGGGGGGCGATGGGGGGCGATGGGGGGCGAGGGGGGGCGATGGGGGGCGATGGGGGGCGATGGGGGGCAATTGGGGGCAATGGGGGGGCGAGGGGGGGCGATGGGGGGCGAGGGGGGGGCATAGGGGGGGGGGCGAGGGGGGGCGATGGGGGGCGATGGGGGGCGATGGGGGGCAATGGGGGGCGAGGGGGGGCGAGGGGGGGCCAGGGGGGGGCGAGGGGGGGCGATGGGGGGCAATGGGGGGGGCGATGGGGGGCG
>CAXIWF010000807.1:53805-101484 GCA_964036045.1 Eutreptiella sp. 'Long Island Sound 2002'
ACCCCAACACCCCCCTCCGCCCCCCTCGCCCCCCATTGCCCCCCCATCGCCCCCCATCGCCCCCCATCGCCCCCACCGCCCCCATCGCCCCCCCTCGCATCCCAACGCCCCCCTTCGCCCCCCATCGCCCCCCATCGCCCCCCATCGCCACCCATTGCCGTCCATCACCCCCCCCATCGCCCCACTTCGCGACCACTTCGCGACCACTTCGCGACCACTTCGCGACCACTTCGCGACCACTTCGCGACCACTTCGCGACCACTTCGCGACCACTTTGCGACCACTCCGCGACCACTCCGCGACCACTCAGCGACCACTCCGCGACCACTCCGCGACCACTCCGCGACCACTCCACTCCGCGACCACTTCGCGACCACTTCGCGACCACTTGGCGACCACTTAGCGACCACTTCGCGACCACTTCGGGAGCACTTCGCGACCACTTCGCGACAATTGCGACCACTTCGCGACCACTTCGCGACCACTTCGCGACCACTTCGCGACCACTTCGCGACCACTTCGCGACCACTTCGCGACCACTTCGCGACCACTTCGCGACCACTTCACGACCACTTCGCGACAATTGCGACCACTTCGCGACCACTTCGCGACCACTTCGCTACCACTTCGCGACCACTTCGCGAGCACTTCGTGACCACTTCGCGACCACTTCGCGACCACTTCGCGACCACTTCGCGACCAGTTCGCGACCACTTCGCGACCACTTCGCGACCACTTGGCGACCACTTCGCGACCACTCCGCGACCACTCCGCGACCACTCCGCGACAACTCCGCGACCACTCCGCGACCACTCCGCGACCACTCCCAGACCACTCCGCGACCACTTCGCGACCAGTGCGCGACCAGTTCGCGATCAGTTCGCGACCACTTCGCGACCAGTGCGCGACCACTTCGCGACCACTTCGCGACCACTTCGCGACCACTTCGCGACCACTTCGCGACCACTTCGCGACCACTCCGCAACCTTCGCGACCAGTTCGCGACCACTTCGCGACCACTTCGCGACCACTTCGCAACCTTCGCAACTACTTCGCGACCACTTCGCGACCACTTCGCGACAATTGCGACCACTTCGCGACCACTTCGCGACCACTTCGCGACCACTTCGCGACCACTTCGCGACCACTTCGCGACCACTTCGCGACCATTTCGCGACAATTGCGACCACTTCGCGACCACTTCGCGACCACTTCGCAACCTTCGCAACCACTTCGCGACCACTTCGCGACCACTTCGCGACCACTTCGCGACCGGTTCGCGACCACTTCGCGACCACTTCTCGACCACTTCGCGACCACTTCGCGACCACTTCGCGACCACTTCGCGACAATTGCGACCACTTCGCGACCACTTCGCGACCACTTCGCGACCACTTCGCGACCACTTCGCGACCACTTCGCGACCACTTCGCGACCACTTCGCGACCACTTCGCTACCACATCGAGACCACTTCGCGAGCACTTCGTGACCACTTCGCGACCACTTCGCGACCACTTCGCGACCACTTCGCGACCACTTCGCGACCACTTCGCGACCACTTCGCGACCATTTCGCGACAATTGCGACCACTTCGCGACCACTTCGCGACCACTTCGCAACCTTCTCAACCACTTCGCGACCACTTCGCGACCACTTCGCGACCACTTCGCGACCGGTTCGCGACCACTTCGCGACCACTTCTCGACCACTTCGCGACCACTTCGCGACCAGTTCGCGACCACTTCGCGACCACTTCGCGACCACTTCGCGACCACTTCGCGACCACTTCGCGACCACTTCGCGACCACTTCGCGACCATTTCGCGACAATTGCGACCACTTCGCGACCACTTCGCGACCACTTCGCAACCTTCGCAACCACTTCGCGACCACTTCGCGACCACTTCGCGACCACTTCGCGACCGGTTCGCGACCACTTCGCGACCACTTCTCGACCACTTCGCGACCACTTCGCGACCACTTCGCGACCACTTCGCGACAATTGCGACCACTTCGCGACCACTTCGCGACCACTTCGCGACCACTTCGCGACCACTTCGCGACCACTTCGCGACCACTTCGCGACCACTTCGCGACCACTTCGCTACCACATCGAGACCACTTCGCGAGCACTTCGTGACCACTTCGCGACCACTTCGCGACCACTTCGCGACCACTTCGCGACCACTTCGCGACCACTTCGCGACCACTTCGCGACCACTTCGCGACCACTTCGCGACCACTTTGCTACCACTTCGCAACCACTTCGCAACCTTCGCGACCACTTCGCGACCACTTCGCGACCACTTCGCGACCACTTCGCGACCACTTCGCGACCACCTCACGACAATTGCGACCACTTCGCGACCACTTCGCGACCACTTCGCGACCACTTCGCAACCTTCGCGACCACTTCGCGACCACTTTGCTACCACTTCGCAACCACTTCGCAACCTTCGCGACCACTTCGCGACCACTTCGCGACCACTTCGCGACCACTTCGCGACCACTTCGCGACCACTTCGCGACCACTTCGCGACAATTGCGACCACTTCGCGACCACTTCGCGACCACTTCGCGACCACTTCGCGACCACTTCGCGACCACTTCGCGACCACTTCGCGAGCACTTCGCGACAATTGCGACCACTTCGCGACCACTTCGCGACCACTTCGCGACCACTTCGCGACAATTGCGACCACTTCGCGACCACTTCGCGACCACTTCGCGACCACTCCGCGACCACTCCGCGACCACTCCGCGACCACCCCGCGACCAGTCCGCGACCACCCCACTCCGCGACCACTTCGCGACCACTTCGCCACCACTTCGCGACCACTTCGCGACCACTTCGCGACCACTTTGCGACCACTTGGCGACCACTTGGCGACCACTTCGCGACCACTCCGCGACCACTCCGCGACCACTCCGCGACAACTCCGCGACCACTCCGCGACCACTCCGAGACCACTCCGCGACCACTTCGCCACCAGTGCGCGACCAGTTCGCGATCAGTTCGCGACCACTTCGCGACCAGTGCGCGACCACTTCGCGATCACTTCGCGACCACTTCGCGACCACTTCGCGACCACTTCGCGACCACTTCGCGACCACTTCGCGACCACTTCGCGACCACTTCGCAACCTGCGCGACCAGTTCGCGACCACTTCGCGACCACTCCCCGACAACTTCGCGACCACTTCGCTACCACATCGAGACCACTTCGAGAGCACTTCGTGACCACTTCGCGACCACTTCGCGACCACTTCGCGACCACTTCGCGACCACTTCGCGACCACTTCGCGACCACTTCGCGACCACTTCGCGACCACTTCGCGACCACTTTGCTACCACTTCGCAACCACTTCGCAACCTTCGCGACCACTTCGCGACCACTTCGCGACCACTTCGCGACCACTTCGCGACCACTTCGCGACCACCTCGCGACAATTGCGACCACTTCGCGACCACTTCGCGACCACTTCGCGACCACTTCGCGACCACTTTGCGACCACTTCGCAACCTTCGCGACCACTTCGCGATCACTTCGCGACCACTTCGCGACCACTTCGCGACCACTTCGCGACCACTTCGCGACAATTGCGACCACTTCGCGACCACTTCGCGACCACTTCGCGACCACTTCGCGACCACTTCGCGACCACTTCGCGACCACTTCGCCAGCACTTCGCGACAATTGCGACCACTTCGCGACCACTTCGCGACCACTTCGCGACCACTTCGCGACAATTGCGACCACTTCGCGACCACTTCGCGACCACTTCGCGACCACTCCGCGACCACTCCGCGACCACTCCGCGACCATCCCGCGACCAGTCCGCGACCACCCCACTCCGCGACCACTTCGCGACCACTTCGCCACCACTTCGCGACCACTTCGCGACCACTTCGCGACCACTTTGCGACCACTTGGCGACCACTTGGCGACCACTTCGCGACCACTCCGCGACCACTCCGCGACCACTCCGCGACAACTCCGCGACCACTCCGCGACCACTCCGAGACCACTCCGCGACCACTTCGCCACCAGTGCGCGAAGAGTTCGCGATCAGTTCGCGACCACTTCGCGACCAGTGCGCGACCACTTCGCGATCACTTCGCGACCACTTCGCGACCACTTCGCGACCACTTCGCGACCACTTCGCGACCACTTCGCGACCACTTCGCGACCACTTCGCAACCTGCGCAACCAGTTCGCGACCACTTCGCGACCACTCCCCGACCACTTCGCAACCTTCGCGACTACTTCGCGACCACTTCGCGACCACTTCGCGACAATTGCGACCACTTCGCGACCACTTCGCGACCACTTCGCGACCACTTCGCGACCACTTCGCGACCACTTCGAGGCCACTTCGCGACCATTTCGCGACAATTGCGACCACTTCGCGACCACTTCGCGACCACTTCGCAACCTTCGCAACCACTTCGCGACCACTTCGCGACCACTTCGCGACCACTTCGCGACTGGTTCGCGACCACTTCGCGACCACTTCGCGACCACTTCGCGACCACTTCGCGACCACTTCGCGACCACTTCGCGACAGTTGCGACTACTTCGCGACCACTTCGCGACCACTTCGCGACCACTTCGCGACCACTTCGGGACCACTTCGCGACCACTTCGCGACCACTCCCCGACCACTTCGCAACCTTCGCGACTACTTCGCGACCACTTCGCGACCACTTCGCGACAATTGCGACCACTTCGCGACCACTTCGCGACCACTTCGCGACCACTTCGCGACCACTTCGCGACCACTTCGCGACCACTTCGCGACCATTTCGCGACAATTGCGACCACTTCGCGACCACTTGGCGACCACTTCGCAACGTTCGCGACCACTTCGCGACCACTTCGCGACCACTTCGCGACCACTTCGCGACCACTTCGCGACCACTTCGCAACCACTTCGCGACCACTTCGCAACCACTTCGCAACCACTTCGCGACACTTCGCGACCACTTCGCGACCACTTCGCGACCACTTCTTGACCACTTCGCGACCACTTCGCGACCACTTCGCGACCTCTTCGCGACCACTTCGCGACCACTTCGCGACCATTTCGCGACAATTGCGACCACTTCGCGACCACTTTGCGACCACTTCGCGACCAGTTCGCGACCACTTCGCGACCACTTCGCGACCACTTCGCGACCACTTCGCGACCACTTTGCGACCACTTCGCGACCACTTCGCGACCACTTCGCGACCACTTTGCGACAGTTGCGACCACTTCGCGACCACCTCGCGACCACTTCGCGACCACTTCGCGACCACTTCGCGATCACTTCGCGACCACTTCGCGACCACTTCGCGACCGCTTCGCGACCACTTCGCGACCACTTCGCTACCACATCGCGACCACTTCGCGAGCACTTCGTGTCCACTTCGCGACCACTTCGCGACCACTTGGCGACCACTTCGCGACCACTTCGCGACCACTTCGCGACCACTTCGCGACCACTTTGCGACCACCTCGCGACAATTGCGACCACTTCGCGACCACTTTGCGACCACTTCGCGACCACTTCGCGACCACTTCGCAACCTTCGCGACCACTTCGCGACCACTTCGCGACCACTTCGCGACCACTTCGCAACCACTTCGCAACCTTCGCGACCACTTCGCGACCACTTCGCAACCTTCGCGACCACTTCGCGATCACTTCGCGACCACTTCGCGACCACTTCGCGACCACTTCGCGACCACTTCGCGACAATTGCGACCACTTCGCGACCACTTCGCGACCACTTCGCGACCACTTCGCGACCACTTCGCGACCACTTCGCGAGCACTTCGCGACAATTGCGACCACTTCGCGACCACTTCGCGACCACTTCACGACCACTTCGCGACAATTGCGACCACTTCGCGACCACTTCGCGACCACTCCGCGACCACTCCGCGACCACCCCGCGACCAGTCCGCGACCACCCCACTCCGCGACCACTTCGCGACCACTTCGCGACCACTTCGCGACCACTTCGCGACCACTTGGCGACCACTTCGCGACCACTCCGCGACCACTCCGCGACCACTCCGCGACAACTCCGCGACCACTCCGCGACCACTCCGAGACCACTCCGCGACCACTTCGCCACCAGTGCGCGACCAGTTCGCGATCAGTTCGCGACCACTTCGCGACCAGTGCGCGACCACTTCGCGACCACTTCGCGACCACTTCGCGACCACTTCGCGACCACTTCGCGACCACTTCGCGACCACTTCGCGACCACTTCGCGACAACTTCGCAACCTTCGCGACCAGTTCGCGACCACTTCGCGACCACTCCCCGACCACTTCGCAATCTTCGCGACTACTTCGCGACCACTTCGCGACCACTTCGCGACAATTGCGACCACTTCGCGACCACTTCGCGACCACTTCGCGACCACTTCGCGACCACTTCGCGACCACTTCGCGACCACTTCGCGACCATTTCGCGACAATTGCGACCACTTCGCGACCACCTGGCGACCACTTTGCGACCACTTCGCGACCACTTCGCGACCACTTCGCGACAATTGCGACCACTTCGCGACCACTTCGCGACCACTTCGCGACCACTTCGCGACCACTTCGCGACCACTTCGCGACCACTTCGCGACCATTTCGCGACAATTGCGACCACTTCGCGACCACTTCGCGACCACTTCGCAACCTTCGCAACCACTTCGCGACCACTTCGCGACCCCTTCGCGACCACTTCGCGACCGGTTCGCGACCACTTCGCGACCACTTCGCGACCGCTTCGCGACCACTTCGCGACCACTTCGCGACCACTTTGCGACAGTTGCGACTACTTCGCGACCACTTCGGGACCACTTCGCGACCACTTCGCGACCACTTCGGGACCACTTCGCGACCACTTCGCGACCACTTCGCGACCACTTCGCGACCACTTCGCGACCACTTCGCGACCACTTCGCGACCACTTCGCGACCACTTCGCGACCTCTTCGCGACCACTTCGCGACAATTGCGACCACTTCGCGACCATTTCGCGACAATTGCGACCACTTCGCGACCACTTCGCGACCACTTCGCGACCACTTCGCGACCACTTCGCGACCACTTCGCGACCACTTCGCGACCACTTCGCGACCACTTCGCGACCACTTCGCGACCACTTCGCTACCACATCGCGACCACTTCGCGAGCACTTCGTGACCACTTCGCGACCACTTCGCGACCACTTCGCGACCACTTCGCGACCACTTCGCGACCACTTCGCGACCACTTCGCGACCACTTTGCGACCACCTCGCGACAATTGCGACCACTTCGCGACCACTTCGCGACCACTTCGCGACCACTTCGGGACCACTTCGCAACCTTCGCGACCACTTCGCGACCACTTCGCGACCACTTCGCGACCACTTCGCAACCACTTCGCAACCTTCGCGACCACTTCGCGACCACTTCGCGACCACTTCGCGACCACTTCGCGACCAGTTCGCGACCAGTTCGCGACCACTTCGCGACCACTTCGCGACCACTTCGCGACCACTTCGCGACCACTTCGCGACCACTTCGCGACCACTTCGCAACCTTCGCGACCACTTCGCGACCACTTCGCGACCACTTCGCGACCACTTCGCGACCACTTCGCGACCACTTCGCGACGATTGCGACCACTTCGCGACCACTTCGCGACCACTTCGCGACCACTTCGTGACCACTTCGCGACCACTTCGCGACCACTTCGCGACCACTTCGCGACCACTTCGCGACCACTTCGCGACCACTTCGCGACCACTTCGCGACCACTTCGCGACCACTTCGCGACATTTGCGACCACTTCGCGAAACATTTGGCGACCATTTCGCGACCACTTCGTGACCACTTCGCGACCACTTCGCGACCACTTCGCGACCACTTCGCGACAATTGCGACCACTTCGCAACCACTTCGCGACCACTTCGCGACCACTTCGCGACCACTTCGCGACCACTTCGCGACCACTTCGCGACCACTTCGCGACCACTTCGCCACCACTCCGCGACCACTTCGCGACCACTTCGGGACCACCTCGCGACAATTGCGACTACTTCGCGACCACTTCGCGACCACTTCGCAACCTTCGCGACCACTTCGCGACCACTTCGCGACCACTTCGCCAACTTCGCGACCACTTCGCGACCACTTCGCGACCACTTCGCGACCACTTCGCGACCACTTTGCGACCACTTCGCGACCACTTCGCGACCACTTCGCGACTACTTCGCAACCTTCGCGACCACTTCGAGACCACTTCGCGACCACTTCGCGACCACTTCGCGACCACTTCGCGACCACTTCGCGACCACTTCGCGACAATTGCGACCACTTCGCGACCACTTCGCGACCACTTCGCGACCACTTCGCGACCACTTCGCGACCACTTCGCGACCACTTCGCAACCACTTCGCAACCACTTCGCGACACTTCGCGACCACTTCGCGACCACTTCGCGACCACTTCTTGACCACTTCGCGACCACTTCGCGACCACTTCGCGACCTCTTCGCGACCACTTCGCGACCACTTCGCGACCATTTCGCAACCACTTCGCGACCACTTCGCGACCACTTCGCGACCACTTCGCGACGATTTCGCGACAATTGCGACCACTTCGCGACCACTTCGCGACCACTTCGCGACCACTTCGCGACCACTCCGCCACCACTTCGCGACCACTTCGCGACCCTTCGCGACCACTTTGCGACCACTTCGCGACCACTTCGCGACCACTTCGCGACCCCTTTGCGACCACCTCGCGACAATTGCGACCACTTCGCGACCACTTCGCGACCACTTCGCGACCACTTCGCGACCACTTCGCAACCTCCGCGACCACTTCGCGACCACTTCGCGACCACTTCGCAACCACTTCGCAACCTTCGCGACCACTTCGCGACCACTTCGCGACCACTTCGCGACCACTTCGCGACCACTTCGCGACCACTTCGCAACCTTCGCGACCTCTTCGCGACCACTTCGCGACCACTTCGCGACCACTTCGCGACCACTTCGCGACCACTTCGCGACGATTGCGACCACTTCGCGACCACTTCGCGACCACTTCGCGACCACTTTGCGACCACTTCGCGACCACTTCGCGACCACTTCGCGACCACTTCGCGACCACTTCGCGACCACTTCGCGACCACTTCGCGACCACTTCGCGACCACTTCGCGACATTTGCGACCACTTCGCGAAACATTTGGCGACCATTTCGCGACCACTTCGCGACCACTTCGCGACCACTTCGCGACCACTTCGCGACAATTGCGACCACTTCGCAACCACTTCGCGACCACTTCGCGACCACTTCGCGACCACTTCGCGACCACTTCGCGACCACTTCGCGACCACTTCGCGACCACTTCGCCACCACTCCGCGACCACTTCGCGACCACTTCGCGACCACTTCGCGACAATTGCGACTACTTCGCGACCACTTCGCGACCACTTCGCAACCTTCGCGACCACTTCGCGACCACTTCGCGACCACTTCGCCAACTTCGCGACCACTTCGCGACCACTTCGCGACCACTTCGCGACCACTTCGCGACCACTTTGCGACCACTTCGCGACCACTTCGCGACCACTTCGCGACCACTTCGCAACCTTCGCGACCACTTCGAGACCACTTCGCGACCACTTTGCGACCACTTCGCGACCACTTCGCGACCACTTCGCGACCACTTCGCGACAATTGCGACCACTTCGCGACCACTTCGCGACCACTTCGCGACCACTTCGCGACCACTTCGCGACCACTTCGCGACCACTTCGCAACCACTTTGCAACCACTTCGCGACACTTCGCCACCACTTCGCGACCACTTCGCGACCACTTCTTGACCACTTCGCGACCACTTCGCGACCACTTCGCGACCTCTTCGCGACCACTTCGCGACCACTTCGCGACCATTTCGCGACAATTGCGACCACTTCGCGACCACTTCGCGAGCACTTCGCGACCACTTCGCGACCACTTCGCCACCACTTCGCGACCACTTCGCGACCCTTCGCGACCACTTCGCGACCACTTCGCGACCAGTTCGCGACCACTTCGCGACAATTGCGACCACTTCGCGACCACTTCGCGACCACTTCGCGACCACTTCGCGACCACTTCGCGACCACTTCGCGACCACTTCGCGACCACTTCGCGACCACTTTGCGACAGTTGCGACCACTTCGCGACCACTTCGCGACCACTTCGCGACCACTTCGCGACCACTTCGCGACCACTTCGCAACCACTTCGCGACCACTTCGCGACCACTTCGCGACCAGTTCGCTACCACATCGCGACCACTTCGCGAGCACTTCGTGACCACTTCGCGACCACTTCGCGACCACTTCGCGACCACTTCGCGACCACTTCGCGACCACTTCGCGACCACTTCGCGAACACTTTGCGACCACCTCGCGACAATTGCGACCACTTCGCGACCACTTCGCGACCACTTCGCGACCACTTCGCGACCACTTCGCAACCTTCGCGACCACTTCGCGACCACTTCGCGACCACTTCGCGACCACTTCGCAACCACTTCGCAACCTTCGCGACCACTTCGCGACCACTTCGCGACCACTTCGCGACCACTTCGCGACCACTTCGCAACCAGTTCGCGACCACTTCACTTCGCGACCACTTCGCGACCACTTCGCGACCACTTCGCGACCACTTCGCGACCACTTCGCGACCACTTCTTGACCACTTTCTTGACCGCGACCACTTCGCGACCACTTCGCGACCTCTTCGCGACCACTTCGCGACCACTTCGCGACCATTTCGCGACAATTGCGACCACTTCGCGACCACTTCGCGAGCACTTCGCGACCACTTCGCGACCACTTCGCCACCACTTCGCGACCACTTCGCGACCACTTCGCGACCACTTCGCGACCACTTCGCGACAATTTCGCGACAATTGCGACCACTTCGCGACCACTTCGCGACCACTTCGCGACCACTTCGCGACCACTTCGCGACCACTTCGCGACCACTTCGCGACCACTTCGCGACCACTTCGCGACCACCTTGCGACAGTTGCGACCACTTCGCGACCACTTCGCGACCACTTCGCGACCACTTCGCGACCACTTCGCGACCACTTCGCAACCAGTTCGCGACCACTTCGCGACCACTTCGCGACCACTTCGCTACCACATCGCGACCACTTCGCGAGCACTTCGCGAGCACTTCGCGACCACTTCGCGACCACTTCGCCACCACTTCGCGACCACTTCGCGACCACTTCGCGACCACTTCGCGACCACTTCGCGACAACTTCGCGACAATTGCGACCACTTCGCGACCACTTCGCGACCACTTCGCGACCACTTCGCGACCACTTCGCGACCACTTCGCGACCACTTCGCGACCACTTCGCGACCACTTCGCGACCACCTTGCGACAGTTGCGACCACTTCGCGACCACTTCGCGACCACTTCGCGACCCACTTCGCGACCACTTCGCGACGACTTCGCAACCAGTTCGCGACCACTTCGCGACCACTTCGCGACCACTTCGCTACCACATCGCGACCACTTCGCGAGCACTTCGTGACCACTTCGCGACCACTTCGCGACCACTTCGCGACCACTTCGCGACCACTTCGCGACCACTTCGCGACCACTTTGCGACCACCTCGCGACAATTGCGACCACTTCGCGACCACTTCGCGACCACTTCGCGACCACTTCGCGACCACTTCGCAACCTTCGCGACCACTTCGCGACCACTTCGCGACCACTTCGCGACCACTTCGCAACCACTTCGCAACCTTCGCGACCACTTCGCGACCACTTCGCGACCACTTCGCGACCACTTCGCGACCACTTCGCAACCAGTTCGCGACCACTTCGCGACCACTTCGCGACCACTTCGCGACCACTTCGCGACCACTTCGCGACCACTTCGCGACCACTTCGCAACCTTTGCGACCACTTCGCGACCACTTCGCGACCACTTCGCGACCACTTCGCGACCACTTCGCGACCACTTCGCGACAATTGCGACCACTTCGCGACCACTTCGCGACCACTTCGCGACCACTTCGTGACCACTTCGCGACCACTTCGCGACCACTTCCCGACCACTTCGCGACCACTTCGCGACCACTTCGCGACCACTTCGCGACCACTTCGCGACCACTTCGCGACGGCTTCGCGACCACTTCCCGACCACTTCGCGACCACTTCGCGACCACTTCGCGACCACTTCGCGACCACTTCGCGACCACTTCGCAACCATTTCGCGAAAATTGCGAACGCCCCCCCCATCGCCCCCCACCTTGCCCCCCCCCTCGCCCCCCCAGCGCCCCCCCACGCCCCCCCCATCGCCCCCCATCGCCCCCCCTCGCCCCCCCTCGCTCCCCATCGCCTGCCATTGCCCCCGATCGCCTCCCATCACCCCCCATCACCCCCCATCGCTCCCGGTCGCCCCCCATCGCCCCCCATCGGCCCCCATCGCTCCCCCTCGCCCCCCTCCCCGCCCCATCGCCCCTGATCGCAACCGATAGCCCCCCATCGCCTCCCATCGCCCCCCCTCGCCCCCCTCGCGCCCCATTGCCCCCCATCGCCCCCCATCGCCCCCCCTCGCCCCCCCTCGTCCCCGATCGCCCCCATCGCCCCCCCCCTCGCCCCCCCCCGCCCCCCATGGCCCCCGGTCACCCCCAATCACCCCCCATCGCCCCCCCTAGCCCCCCCCCGCCCCCCATCGCCCCCCATCGCCCCCCCCCCATCGCCCCCCCCCATCGCCCCCCACCTCGCCCCCCATCGTCCCCCATCGCCCCCCATCGCCCCCCATTGCCCCCCCATTGCCCCCCATTGCCCCCCCAGCGCCCCCCATCGACCCCCACCGCCCCCCATCGCCCCCCATCGCCCCCCTCGCCCCCGATGGCCGCCCATCGCCCCCCATCGTTCCCCATCGCCCCCCATCGCCCCCCCCCCATCGCCCCCACCTCGCCCCCCCTTCGCCCCCCCACCGCCCCCCCACGCCCCCCTCGCCCCCCTCGCCCCCCCCCCCCTCGCCCCCTGTTGCCCCCCCTCGCCACCCATCGCCCCCATCGCCCCCCATCGCCCCCCTCGCCCCCCTCGCTCCCCATCGCCCCCCATCGCCCCCCGTTGCCCCCCATCGCCTCCCATCACCCCCCATCGCTCCCGGTCACCCCCCATCGCCCCCCATCGCCCCCATCGGCCCCCATCGTTCCCCCTCGCCCCCCCTCCCCTCCCCATCGCCCGTGATCGCCCCCCATCGCCCCCCATCGCCCCCCCTCGCGCCCCATCGCCCCCCATCGCCCCCCATCGGCCCCCAGCGCTCCCCCTCCCGTCCCATCGCCCCCAATCACCTCCCATCGCCCCCCATCGCCCCACCTCGCCCCCCTCGTCCCCGATCGCCCCCCATCGCCCTGCCCATCGCCCCCCAACTCGCCCCCCCCCTCGCCCCCCCCCTCGCCCCCCCCTCGCCCCCCCCCCGCCCCCATCGCCACCCATCACCCCAAGCACCCCCGATCGCCCCCCCGCCCCCCCTCGCCCCCCATCGCCCCCCATCGCCCCCCCCATCGCCCCCCCCATCGCCCCCCACCTCGCCCCCCCCCTCGCCCCCCCATCGTCCCCATCGCCCCCCATCGCACCCCATTGCCCCCCATTGCCCCCCCATTCCCCCCCATCGCCCCCCATCGCCCCCTATCACCCCGATAGCCCCCATTCGCCCCCCATCGCCCCCACCTCGCCCCCCCCCTCGCCCCCCCTTGCCCCCCATCGTCCCCCATCGCCCCCCATCGCCCCCCATTGCCCCCCATTGCCCCCCCATTGCCCCCCATCGCCCCCCATCTACCTCCATAGCCCCCAATCGCCCCCCATCGCCCCCCTCGCCCCTCCCTCGCTCCCCATCGCCCCCCATCGCCCCCATTGCCCCCCCATTGCCCCCCATTGCCCCCCCATTGCCCCCCCTCGCCCCCCATCGCCCCCCATCGCCCCCCCCCCCCTCGCCCCCCCCATTGCCCCCCCATCGTCCCCCATGGCCCCCCATCGCCCCCTCGCCACCCATCACCCCCCATCGCCCCCCCCCGCCCCCCTCGCCCCCCATCGCCCCCCATCACCCCCGATAGCCCCCAATCGCCCCCCATCGCCCCCCACCTCGCCCCCCCCCTCGCCCCCCCATTGCCCCCCATCGTCCCCCCATCGCCCCCCATCGCCCCCCATTGCCCCCCATTGCCCCCCCATTGCCCCCAATCGCCCCCCATCGCCCCCAATCGCCCCTCATCGCCCCCCTCGCCCTCCCTTGCTCCCCGTCGCCCCCCATCGCCCCCCACTGCCCCCCCTTTGCCCCTCATTGCTCCCCCATCGCCCCCCCGTTGCCCCCCCTCGCCCCCCATTTCCTCCATCGCCCCCCTTCGGCCGCCAGCGCTAACCCTCCCCCCCCATCGCCCCCCATCGCCCCCCATCGCCCCTCCCCGCCCCCCCTCGCCCCCCCTCGCCCCCCCCCCGCCCCCCATCGCCCCCAATCACCCCTCATCGCCCCCCATCGCCCCCGATAGCCCCCAATCGCCCCCCATCGCCCCCCATCGCCCCCCCAATCGCCCCCCACCTCGCCCCCCCACCTCGCCCCCCCCCTCGCCCCCCCCCTCGCCCCCCCCCTCGCCCCCCATCGCCCCCAATCACCCCCCATCACCCCCCCTCCCCCCCCTGCCCCTCCTCGCCCCCGTCGCCCCCCCAATCGCCCCCCACCTCGCCCCCCCCCTCGCCCCCCCATTGCCCCCCATCACCCCCCCAACAACCCCGATAGCCCCCAATCGCCCCCCATCGCCCCCCACCTCGCCCCCCCCCCTCGCCCCCCCATTGCCCCCCATCGTCCCCCATCGCCCCCCATCGCCCCCCATTGCCCCCCCTTGCCCCCTATCGCCCCCCCAGCGCCCCTCATCGCCGCCCATCGCCCCCCATCGCCCCCCATCGCCCCCCATCGCCCCCCCCCCCATCGCCCCCCACCTTGCCCCCCCCCTCGCCCCCCCAGCGCCCCCCCACGCCCCCCCATCGCCCCCCATCGCCCCCCCTCCCCCCCCTCGCTCCCCATCGCCCCCCAGT
Source organism: Eutreptiella sp. 'Long Island Sound 2002' (assembly GCA_964036045.1). Lineage (NCBI taxonomy): Eukaryota > Euglenozoa > Euglenophyceae > Eutreptiales > Eutreptiaceae > Eutreptiella > Eutreptiella sp. 'Long Island Sound 2002'. Next base: position 68,912 of record CAXIWF010000807.1, read on the forward strand.
GCCCCCGATCGCCTCCCATCGCCCCCCATCACCCCCCATCGCTCCCGGTCGCCCCCCATCGCCCCCCATTCGGCCCCCATCGCTCCCCCTCGCCCCCCCTCCCCGCCCCATCGCCCCTGATCGCAACCGATAGCCCCCCATCGCCTCCCCATCGCCCCCCTCGCCCCCCCTCGCGCCCCATCGCCCCCATCGCCCCCCATCGCCCCCCTCGCCCCCCTCGTCCCCGATCGCCCCCATCGCCCCCCAACTCGCCCCCCCCCTCGCCCCCCCGCCCCCCATGGCCCCCGGTCACCCCCAATCACCCCCCATCGCCCCCCTCGCCCCCCCTCGCCCCCCATCGCCCCCCATCGCCCCCATCGCCCCCCCCCCCATCGCCCCCCACCCTCGCCCCCCACCGTCCCCCATCGCCCCCCATCGCCCCCATTGCCCCCCCATTGCCCCCCATCGCCCCCCAGCGCCCCCCATCGCCCCCCACCGCCCCCCATCGCCCCCCATCGCCCCCACTCGCCCCCGATGGCCGCCCATCGCCCCCCATCGTTCCCCATCGCCCCCCCTCGCCCCCCCTCGCCCCCCCCCTCGCCCCCCGTTGCCCCCCTGGCCACCCATCGCCCCCCATCGCCCCCCATCGCCCCCCCATTGCCCCCCATTGCTCCCCCATCGCCCCCCCATTGCCCCCCCTCGCCCCCCATTTCCTCCATCGCCACCCTTCGGCCCCAGGCCCCCCCCTCCCCCCCCATCGCCCTCCATCGCCCCTCCTCGCCCCCCCTCGCCCCCCCGCCCCCCATCGCCCCCCATCGCCCCCAATCACCCCTCATCGCCCCCCATCGCCCCCGATAGCCCCCAATCGCCCCCCATCGCCCCCCATCGCCCCCCCAATTGCCCCCCACCTCGCCCCCCACCTCGCCCCCCCCCTCGCCCCCCCCCTCGCCCCCCCCTCGCCCCCCATCGCCCTCCATCGCCCCCAATCACCCCCCATCGCCCCCCCTCCCCCCCGGCCCCCCTCGCCCCCCGTCGCCCCCCCAATCGCCCCCCACCTCGCCCCCCCCCTCGCCCCCCCATTGCCCCCATCACCCCCCCAACAACCCCGATAGCCCCAATCGCACCCCATCGCCACCCACCTCGCCCCCCCCCTCGCCCCCCCATTGCCCCCATCGTCCCCCATCGCCCCCCATTGCCCCCCATTGCCCCCCCGTTGCCCCCCATCGCCCCCCATCGCCCTCCATCACCCCCGATAGCCCCCAATCGCCCCCCATCGCCCCCCCTCGCCCTCCCTCGCTCCCCATCGCCCCCCATCGCCCCCCATTGCCCCCCCTCGCCCCCCCATCGCCCCCCTCCGCCCCCCCTCGCCCCCCGTCGCCCCCCCAATCGCCCCCCACCTCGCCCCCCCCCCTCGCCCCCCCATTGCCCCCCATCGCCCCCCATTGCCCCCCATTGCCCCCCCCTCGCCCCCCCCCCCCGCCCCCCATCGCCCCCATCGCCACCCCTCGCCCCCCATCGCCCCCCTCGCCCCCCCTCGCCCCCCCTCGCCCCCCTCGCCCCTCATCGCCCCCATCGCCCCCCATCGGCCCCCAGCGCTCCCCCCCCCCCCATCGCCCCCCATCGCCCCCCATCGCCCGCAATCGCCCCTTCCTCGCCCCCCCTCGCCCCCCCTCGCCCCCCCCGCCCCCCATCGCCCCCCATCGCCCCCAATCACCCCTCATCGCCCCCCATCGCCCCCGATAGCCCCCAATCGCCCCCCATCGCCCCCCCAATCGCCCCCTACCTCGCCCCCCCCACCTCGCCCCCCCATCGCCCCCCATCGCCCCCCCTCGCCCCCTCCTCGCTCCCCATCGCCCCCCATTGCCCCCCATCGCCTCCCATCGCCCCCCATCACCCCCCATCGCTCCCGGTCGCCCCCCATCGCCCCCCATCGCCCCCCATCGGCCCCCATCGCTCCCCGTCGCCCCCCCTCCCCTCCCCATCGCCCTGATCGCACCCGATAGCCCCCCATCGCCTCCCATCGCCCCCCCTCGCCCCCCCTCGCGCCCCATTCCCCGCATCTCCCCCCATCGGCCCCCAGCGCTCCCCTCCCCCCCCATCGCCCCCCATCACCCCCCATCGCCCCCCCTCGTCCCCCGATCGCCCCCATCGCCCCCCATCGCCCCTCAACTCGCCCCCCCTCGCCCCCCCTCGCCCCCCCCGCCCCCCATCGCTCCCGGTCACCCCCAATCAACCCCCATCGCCCCCCTCGCCCCCCTCGCCCCCCCTCGTCCCCCATCGCCCTCATCGCCCCCCATCGCCCCCCCCATCGCCCCCCCATCGCCCCCCACCTCGCCCCCCCCCCTCGCCCCCCATCGTCCCCCATCGCCCCCCATCGCCCCCCATTGCCCCCCCATTGCCCCCCATCGCCCCCCAGCGCCCCCCATCACCCCCACCGCACCCCATCGCCCCCCATCGCCCCCCATCGCCCCCCCTCGCCCCCGATGGCCGCCCATCGCCCCCCATCGTCCCCCATCGCCCCCCATCGCCCCCCATCGCCCCCCCAATCGCCCCCACCTCGCCCCCCACCTCGCCCCCCCCCACGCCCCCCCATCGCCCCCCCTCGCCCCCCCCTCGCCCCCCCCCGCCCCCCATCGCTCCCGGTCACCCCCAATCAACCCCCATCGCCCCCCCTCGCCCCCCCTCGCCCCCCTCGTCCCCCATCGCCCCTCATCGCCCCCCATCGCCCCCCCCCCATCGCCCCCCCATCGCCCCCCACCTCGCCCCCCCCCCCCCTCGCCCCCCATCGTCCCCCATCGCCCCCATCGCCCCCCATTGCCCCCCCATTGCCCCCCATCGCCCCCAGCGCCCCCATCGCCCCCCACCGCACCCCATCGCCCCCCATCGCCCCCCATCGCCCCCCCTCGCCCCCGATGGCCGCCCATCGCCCCCCATCGTCCCCCATCGCCCCCCATCGCCCCCCATCGCCCCCCCAATCGCCCCCCACCTCGCCCCCCCACCTCGCCCCCCCCCACGCCCCCCCATCGCCCCCCATCGCCCCCCCTCGCCCCCCCCCGCCCCCCATCGCCCCCCCTCCCCCCCCCATCGCCCCCCATCACCCCCCATCGCCCCCCCTCGTCCCCGATCGCCCCCCATCGCCCCCCATCGCCCCCCAACTCGCCCCCCCCTCGCCCCCCCCTCGCCCCCCCCCGCCCCCCATCGCCCCCGGTCACCCCCAATCACCCCCCATCGCCCCCCTCGCCCCCCCTCGCCCCCCCTCGTCCCCCATCGCCCCCCATCGCCCCCCCCCATCGCCCCCCCCCATCGCCCCCCACCTCGCCCCCCCCCCCCTCGCCCTCCATCGTCCCCCATCGCCCCCCATCGCCCCCCATTGCCCCCCATTGCCCCCCATCGCCCCCCCAGCGCCCCCCATCGCCCCCCACCGCCCCCCATCGCCCCCCATCGCCCCCCATCGCCCCCCCTCGCCCCCGATGGCCGCCCATCGCCCCCCATCGTCCCCCATCGCCCCCCATCGCCCCCCACCTCGCCCCCCCCCCCGCCCCTCCAGCGCCCCCCCACGCCCCCCCTCGCCCCCCCTCGCCCCCCCCCCCGCCCCCCGTTGCCCCCCCTCGCCACCCATCGCCCCCCATCGCCCCCCTCGCCCCCCCTCGCTCCCCATCGCCCCCATCGCCCCCCATTGCCCCCCATCGCCTCCCATCACCCCCCATCATCCCCCATCGCTCCCGGTCACCCCCCATCGCCCCCCATCGCCCCCCATCGGCCCCCATCGTTCCCCCTCGCCCCCCCTCCCCTCCCCATCGCCCGTGATCGCCCCCGATAGCCCCCCATCGCCCCCCATCGCCCCCCCTCGCCCCCCCTCGCCCCTCATCGCCCCCCCATCGGCCCCCAGCGCTCCCCCTCCCCCCCCATCGTCCCCAATCACCCCCCATCGCCCCCCATCGCCCCACCTCGCCCCCCTCGTCCCCGATCGCCCCCCATCGCCCCCCATCGCCCCCCAACTCGCCCCCCCCTCGCCCCCCCCCTCGCCCCCCCTCGCCCCCCCCGCCCCCCATCGCCACCCATCACCCCGAATCACCCCCCATCGCCCCCCCTCGCCCCCCCTCGCCCCCCATCGCCCCCCATCGCCCCCCCCATCGCCCCCCCCATCGCCCCCCACCTCGACCCCCCCTCGCCCCCCATCGTCCCCCATCGCCCCCCATCGCCCCCCATTGCCCCCCATTGCCCCCCCATTGCCCCCCATCGCCCCCCATCGCCCCTCATCAACCCCGATAGCCCCCAATCGCCCCCCATCGCCCCCCCCATCACCCCCCCCATCGCCCCCCACCTCGCCCCCCCCCTCGGCCCCCCATTGCCCCCCATCGTCCCCCATCGCCCCCCATCGCCCCCCATTGCCCCCCATTGCCCCCCCATTGCCCCCCATTGCCCCCCATTGCCCCCCATCACCCTCGATAGCCCCCCCTCGCCCCCCCTCGCCCCTCATCGCCCCCCATCGCCCCCCATCGGCCCCCAGCGCTCCCCCTCCCCCCCCATCGCCCCCCATCGCCCCCCATCGCCCGCCATCGCCCCTCCTCGCCCCCCCTCGCCCCCCCTCGCCCCCCCCGCCCCCCATCGCCCCCCATCGCCCCCAATCACCCCTCATCGCCCCCCATCGCCCCCGATAGCCCCCAATCGCCCCCCATCGCCCCCCCAATCGCCCCCTACCTCGCCCCCCCACCTCGCCCCCCCCCACGCCCCCCCATCGCCCCCCATCGCCCCCCCTCGCCCCCCCTCGCTCCCCATCGCCCCCCATTGCCCCCCATCGCCTCCCATCGCCCCCCATCACCCCCCATCGCTCCCGGTCGCCCCCCATCGCCCCCCATCGCCCCCCATCGGCCCCCATCGCTCCCCCTCGCCCCCCCTCCCCTCCCCATCGCCCCTGATCGCAACCGATAGCCCCCCATCGCCTCCCATCGCCCCCACTCGCCCCCCCTCGCGCCCCATCGCCCCGCATCTCCCCCCATCGGCCCCCAGCGCTCCCCCTCCCCCCCCATCGCCCCCCATCACCCCCCATCGCCCCCCCTCGTCCCCGATCGCCCCACATCGCCCCCCATCGCCCCTCAACTCGCCCCCCCCCTCGCCCCCCCCCGCCCCCCATCGCCCCCGGTCACCCCCAATCACCCCCCATCCCCCCCCCTCGCCCCCCCTCGCCCCCCCTCGTGCCCCATCGCCCCTCATCGCCCCCCATCGCCCCCCCTTATCGCCCCCCCATCGCCCCCCACCTCGCCCCCCGCCCCTCGCCCCCCATCGTCCCCCATCGCCCCCCATTGCCCCCCATTGCCCCCCCATTGCCCCCCATCGCCCCCCAGCGCCCCCCATCGCCCCCCACCGCCCTCCATCGCCCCCCATCGCCCCCCATCGCCCCCCCTCGCCCCCGATGGCCGCCCATCGCCCCCCATCGTCCCCCATCGCCCCCCATCGCCCCCCATCGCCCCCCAATCGCCCCCCACCTCGCCCCCCCACCTCGCCCCCCCCCACGCCCCCCCATCGCCCCCCATCGCCCCCCCTCGCCCCCCCCCCCGCCCCCCATCGCCCCCCCTTCCCCCCCATCGCCCCCCATCACCCCCCATCGCCCCCCCTCGTCCCCGATCGCCCCCCATCGCCCCCCATCGCCCCCCAACTCGCCCCCCCCTCGCCCCCCCCTCGCCCCCCCCCCGCCCCCCATCGCCCCCGGTCACCCCCAATCACCCCCCATCGCCCCCCCTCGCCCCCCCTCGCCCCCCCTCGTCCCCCATCGCCCCCCATCGCCCCCCATCGCCCCCCCCCATCGCCCCCCCCCATCGCCCCCCACCTCGCCCCCCCCCCTCGCCCTCCATCGTCCCCCATCGCCCCCCATCGCCCCCCATTGCCCCCCCATTGCCCCCCATCGCCCCCCCAGCGCCCCCCATCGCCCCCCACCGCCCCCCATCGCCCCCCATCGCCCCCCATCGCCCCCCCTCGCCCCCGATGGCCGCCCATCGCCCCCCATCGTCCCCCATCGCCCCCCATCGCCCCCCACGTCGCCCCCCCCCCCGCCCCTCCAGCGCCCCCCCACGCCCCCCCTCGCCCCCCCTCGCCCCCCCCCTCGCCCCCCGTTGCCCCCCCTCGCCACCCATCGCCCCCCATCGCCCCCCCTCGCTCCCCATCGCCCCCCATCGCACCCCATTGCCCCCCATCGCCTCCCATCACCCCCCATCATCCCCCATCGCTCCCGGTCACCCCCCATCGCCCCCCATCGCCCCCCATCGGCCCCCATCGTTCCCCCTCGCCCCCCCTCCCGTCCCCATCGCCCGTGATCGCCCCCGATAGCCCCCCATCGCCCCCCATCGCCCCCCCTCGCCCCCCCTCGCGCCCCATCGCCCCTCATCGCCCCCCATCGGCCCCCAGCGCTCCCCCTCCCCCCCCATCGTCCCCAATCACCCCCCATCGCCCCACCTCGCCCCCCCTCGTCCCCGATCGCCCCCCATCGCCCCCCATCGCCCCCCCCCTCGCCCCCCCCCCTCGCCCCCCCTCGCCCCCCCCCGCCCCCCCGCGCCCCCCATCGCCACCCATCACCCCGAATCACCCCCCATAGCCCCCCCTCGCCCCCCCTCGCCCCCCCTCGCCCCCCATCGCCCCCCCCATCGCCCCCCCCATCGCCCCCCACCTCGACCCCCCCTCGCCCCCCATCGTCCCCCATCGCCCCCCATCGCCCCCCATTGCCCCCCATTGCCCCCCCATTGCCCCCCATCGCCCCCCATCGCCCCTCATCAACCCCGATAGCCCCCAATCGCCCCCCATCGCCCCCCCCATCGCCCCCCCCATCGCCCCCCACCTCGCCCCCCCCCTCGGCCCCCCATTGCCCCCCATCGTCCCCCATCGCCCCCCATCGCCCCCCATTGCCCCCCATTGCCCCCCCATTGCCCCCCATTGCCCCCCATTGCCCCCCATCACCCTCGATAGCCCCCAATCGCCCCCCATCGCCCCCCCTCGCTCCCCATCGCCCCCCATCGCCCCCCATTGCCCCCCCATTGCCCCCCATTGCCCCCCCATTGCCCCCCCATTGCCCCCCCATTGCCCCCCCTCGCCCCCCATCGCCCCCCATCGCCCCCCACCTCGCCCCCCCCCTCGCCCCCCAATTGCCCCCCATCATCCCCCATCGCCCCCCATCGCCCCCTGGCCACCTATCACCCCCCATCGCCCCCCCTCGCCCCCCCTCGCCCCCCATCGCCCCCCATCGCCCCCCATCAACCCCCCCATCGCCCCCCACCTCGCCCCCCCCCTCGCCCCCCCATTGCCCCCCATCGTCCCCCATCGCCCCTCATCGCCCCCCATTGCCCCCCATTGCCCCCCCATTGCCCCCCATCGCCCCCCATCGCCCCCCATCACCCCCGATAGCCTCCGATCGCCCCTCATCGCCCCCCCTCAACCTCCCTCGCTCCCCATCGCCCCCCATTGCCCCCCCATCGCCCCCCATCGCCCCCCATCGCCCGCCATCGCCCCTCCTCGCCCCGCCTCGCCCCCCCCGCCCCCCATCGCCCCCCATCGCCCCCAATCACCCCTCATCGTCCCCCATCGCCCCCGATAGCCCCCAATCGCCCCCCATCGCCCCCCATCGCCCCCCCAATCGCCCCCCACCTCGCCCCCCCACCTCCCCCCCCCCCTCGCCCCCCCCCTCGCCCCCCATCGCCCTCCATCGCCCCCAATCACCCCCCATCGCCCCCCCTCGCCCCCCATCGCCCCCCGTCGCCCCCCCAATCGCCCCCCAACTTGCCCCCCCCCCCTCGCCCCCCCATTGCCCCCCATCGCCCCCCATCGCCCCCCATTGCCCCCCCATTGCCCCCCATTGCCCCCCATCGCCCCCCCTCGCCCCCCCTCGCCCCCCCTCGCCCCCCATCGCCCCCCATCGCCGGCCATCGCCCCCCATCGCCCCCCCCATCGCCCCCCATCGCCCCCCATTGCCCCCCGAATGCCCCCGATCGCCTCCCATCGCCCCCCATGGCCACCCATCGCTCCCCATCGCGCCCCATAGCCCCTCATCGCCCCCCATCGCCCCCCCTCGCCCCCCCCCTCGCCCCCGATCGCCGCCCATCGCCCCCCATCGCCCCCCATCGCCCCCTCCCCATCGCCACCCACCTCGCCCCCCCAGCGCCCCCCCACGCCCCCCCTCGCCCCCCCTCCCCCCCCCTCGTTCCCGATCGCCCCCCCCAATCGCCCCCCACCTCGCCCCCCCCCTCGCCCCCCCAGCGCCCCCCAGCGCCCCCCCTCGCCCCCCCTCGCCCCCCCCCCTCGCCCCCCATTGCCCCCCATCGCCCCCCATCGCCCCCCCTCGCACCCTCTCGCACCCCCTCGCCCCCCATCGCCCCCCCTCGGACCCCCTCGCCCCCCCACTGCCCCCCATCGCGCCCCCTCGCACCCCAACACCCCCCTTCGCCCCCCATCGCCCCCCCATCGCCCCCCATTGCCCCCCCATCGCCCCCCATCGCCCCCCATCGCCCCCCATCGCCCCCCAGGGCCCCCCATCGCCCCCCCTCGCACCCCAACGCCGCGCTTCACCCCCCATCGCCCCCCATCGCCCCCCATTGCCCCCCATTGCCCCCCATCGCCCCCCATCGCCCCCCATCGCCCCCCATCACCCCCAATCGCCCCCCCTTGCTCCCCATTGCCCCCCATCGCCCCCCATTGCCCCCCATTGCCCCCCCATTGCCCCCCCATTGCTCCCCCTCGCCCCCCCCCGCCCCCCATCGCCCCCCATCGCCCCCCCTCGCCCCCCATCGCCCCCCATCGCCCCCCCTCGCCCCCCCTCGCCCCTCATCGCCCCCCATCGCCCCCCATCGCCCCCCATCGCCCCCCCCATCGCCCCCCATCGCCCCCGATTGCCCCCCCATTGCCCCCCATCGCCTCCCATCGCCCCCCATGGCCCCCCATCGCTCCCAATCGCGCCCCATCGCCCCCCATAGCCCCCCATCGCCCCCCCATCGCCCCCCCTCGCCCCCCCCTCGCCCCCGATCGCCGCCCATCGCCGCCCATCGCCCCCCCCCCATCGCCCCCCACCTCGCCCCCCCCCTCGCCCCCCAACGCCCCCCATCGCCCCCCCCCCTCGCCCCCCCTCGCACCCTCTCGCACCCCCTCGCCCCCCATCGCCCCCCATCGCCCCCCCGCATCGCCCATCGCCCCCCCATCGCCCCCCATCGCCCCCCATCCCCCCCCACTGCCCCCCATCTCGCCCCCTCGCACCCCAACACCCCCCATCGCCCCCCCTCGCCCCCCATTGCCCCCCTATCGCCCCCCATCGCCCCCCATCGGCCCCCATCGTTCCCCCTCGCCCCCCCTCCCGTCCCCATCGCCCGTGATCGCCCCCGATAGCCCCCCATCGCCCCCCATCGCCCCCCCTCGCCCCCCCTCGCGCCCCATCGCCCCTCATCGCCCCCCATCGGCCCCCAGCGCTCCCCCTCCCCCCACATCGTCCCCAATCACCCCCCATCGCCCCACCTCGCCCCCCCTCGTCCCCGATCGCCCCCCATCGCCCCCCATCGCCCCCCATCGCCCCCCCCCTCGCCCCCCCCCCTCGCCCCCCCTCGCCCCCCCCCGCCCCCCCGCGCCCCCCATCGCCACCCATCACCCCGAATCACCCCCCATAGCCCCCCCTCGCCCCCCCTCGCCCCCCATCGCCCCCCATCGCCCCCCCCATCGCCCCCCCCATCGCCCCCCACCTCGACCCCCCCTCGCCCCCCATCGTCCCCCATTGCCCCCCATCGCCCCCCATTGCCCCCCATTGCCCCCCCATTGCCCCCCATCGCCCCCCATCGCCCCTCATCAACCCCGATAGCCCCCAATCGCCCCCCATCGCCCCCCCCATCGCCCCCCCCATCGCCCCCCACCTCGCCCCCCCCCTCGGCCCCCCATTGCCCCCCATCGTCCCCCATCGCCCCCCATCGCCCCCCATTGCCCCCCATTGCCCCCCCATTGCCCCCCATTGCCCCCCATTGCCCCCCATCACCCTCGATAGCCCCCAATCGCCCCCCATCGCCCCCCCTCGCCCTCCCTCGCTCCCCATCGCCCCCCATCGCCCCCCATTGCCCCCCCATCGCCCCCCATTGCCCCCCCATCGCCCCCCATCGCCACCCTTGGCCCCCCATCGCCCCCCACCGCCCCCCATCGCCCCCCATCGCCCCCCATCGCCACCCATTGCCCCCCATTGCCCCCCATTGCCCCCCCATTGCCCCCAATCGCCCCCCATCGCCCCCCATCATCCCCGATAGCCCCCAATCGCCCCCCATCGCCCCCCCTCGCTCCCCATTGCCCCCCATTGCCCCCCCATTGCCCCCCATTGCCCCCCCATTGCCCCCCCAATGCCCCCCCCTCGCCCCCCATCGCCCCCCATCGCCCCCCCTCGCCCCCCCTCGCCCCCCATCGCCCCCCATCGCCCGCCATCGCCCCCCCCCATCGCCCCCCATCGCCCCCCATTGCCCCCCCATCGCCGCCCATCGCCCCCCCCCCCTCGCCCCCCCAGCGCCCCCCCACGCCCCCCCTTGCCCCCCATCGCCCCCCCACCTCGCCCCCCCCTCGCCCCCCCATCGCCCTCCAACGCCCCCCATCGCCCCCCCTCGCACCCTCTCGCACCCCCTCGCCCCCCATCGCCCCCCATCGCCCCCCCGCATCGCCCATCGCCCCCCCATCGCCCCCCATCGCCACCCATCCCCCCCCACTGCCCCCCATCTCGCCCCCTCGCACCCCAACACCCCCCATCGCCCCCCCTCGCCCCCCATTGCCCCCCTATCGCCCCCCATCGCCCCCCATCGCCCCCCATCGCCCCCCCTCGCACCCCAACGCCCCGCATCGCCCCCCATCGCCCCCCATCGCCCCCGATAGCCCCCCATCGCCCCCCCTCGCCCCCCATCGCCGTCCATTGCCCCCCAATTGCCCCCCCATTGCCCCCCATTGCCCCCCCATCGCCCCCCATTGCCCCCCATCGCCTCCCACCGCCCCCCATCGCCCCCCATCGCCCCCCATCCCCCCCCCCTCGCCCCCCCTCGCCCCACCTCGCCCCCCCTCGCCCCCCCTCGCCCCCGATCGCCCCCCATCGCCCTCCATCGCCCCCCCCATCGCCCCCCACCTCGCCCCCCCCCTCGCCCCCCCCTCGCCCCCCCCTAGCCCCCCATCCGCCCCCAATCACCCCCCATCGCCCCCCCTCGCCCCCCCTCGCCCCCCATCGCCCCCGATCTCCACCCATCGCCCCCCGTCGCCCCCCATCGCCCCCCCAATCGCTTCCCCCCTCGCCCCCCCATTGCCCCCATCGCCCCCCATCGCCCACCAGTGCCCCCCATTGCCCCCCATTACCCCCCGATGGCCCCCCATCGCCCCCCATCGCCCCCCATCGCCCCCCATCACCCCTGATAGCCCCCAATCGCCCCCCATCGCCCCCCCTCGCCCTCCCTCGCTCCCCATTGCCCCCAATCGCCCCCCATTGCCCCCCCTTTGCCCCCCATTCCCCCCCCATTGCCCCCCCATCGCCACCCCTCGCCCGCCATCGCCCCCCATCGCCCCCCCTCGCCCCCCATCGCCCCCCCTCGCCGCCCCTCGCCCCTTCTCGCCCCCCATTGCCCCCCATCGCCTCCCATCGCCCCCCATGGCCCCCCATCGCTCCCCATCGCCCCCCATCGCCTCCCATAGCCCCCCATCGCCCCCCATCGCCCCCCCTCGCCCCCGGTCGCCCCCCCTTGCCCCCGATCGCCGCCCAATCGCCCCCCATCGCCCCCCATCGCCCCCCCCCCCCCATTGCCCCCCACCTCGCCCCCCATTGCCCCCCCTCGCCACCCATCGCCCCCCATCGCCCCCCATCGCCCCCCATCGCCCTCTAAGTGCGGCTAACCCCCATCTGCTCAGATTTTCACAGATCTGCCCCAGATTGCTACATTTTGGTCATTTTCTCTGCTTCGGCGGAATCGCCGCCCCGCAGCTCAGTCTCAGGATCAGACCTATATATTTCTGATGTGCCGGATCTGATTCCGCGGTCCATTCATCGTAAATCCGTCGCGTTCCGATCATTTACCCGGAATCGCCAATTGCCGCTGATGCGCGCCCGAAGCCAAATCAGCCAAATATTTTTTCACAATCGGATTTATATAAATCTTTCCAGACAGATATGGACACTCAGATGTACTTAGGATAATCCGCATCAATTTTCTTCATAGACTGGGATTTTTTGCCGGATAACAATCAGCATGGATCTTGCTTCCGTTGTTGCTGCTCTCGCCTCCGTTGGTGTCCGCGTATCCGGTTCTGCCCCCAACAGCAGCGTTCAGGTCGACTCCTTGCGTGCCTGCCCCACTGGTCTTGCCGGCCCCGAGCCCTCCGGCACCATCAACGACCTAGGGCAGCACTTTCATGGTAGCAGAGGCTACCTGAATGTTGCTTCACAGCCCTTCAGTCCACAGCCCGCTCCCCAGTACGGCCCCGTAGACCCCGCCGCTTCTGGAGAAGTAACGATTACGCTGCCATGGTGCTGCGCGAACGAGGCCTTGAGAGGAATGCCTTGCGCAAGCCCAAGCTGCCCAAGAAGGGCGCACATCAGCAGCTGTGGAGGCCCAGATTACCATTATGATCCCAGTCGAAATTGGCCATCGAGCAGCTGGAATTCGCCGGCCTACGACGATGGCAACGCTCCGGTGGAGCTTACGGACCTGGCAGGTACCAACCTTCCTTACGGAGGTCCAACATTTGAGACCATTGACGCCGATGTGAACGACATTGAGATGGGTGGTCCAGGTGAGGTACCTAGCTATAATCGACCAGCCTCTTGGGCACACTGGGGCGACCATTTGTCCCCAGAAGTGACCCGTAACCTTGAGGCCCTTGAGGCCCTTTGTCTCTTAGCCACGTCTAAGCTGATCGAACAAGAAAGAATCGCCTCTGATTTTTTAACGGAATATTTTTTCCTCCTTCAAGACGAAATTAATACCAGGATGTGGTGGCGTTCTCAAGAAGATGACTCTTTTGCCATTTTTTTGCAGATCTGGGAGGCAAGCCCCTTCCCGAAGGAGAAGACCAAGGCACCTGTTGCCGGGCCCTCCGCCCCTCATCCCCCTGTTTCCATCCGCGACGATCTAGCCGCCGCGGTTGAGGAAGGAATTTTAGAGGCGGCCAGGTAGGCAAGCCTGGAAATCAGGGCTGAAGGAGCTCCCCAAGTGGACTCCTGGCTGCGGACCACCGAGATCAGCGGTCCGACAGCCTGCTCAGGCCCTTCAGGACACGGCATGTACTGTCCTGCCGACTGCTCCTGCAGATTCCAGCGAGATTCTGAGCTCCAATTGCTCAAAGATCAAATGAGCCTCATCATTCAAACGCTGGGAATAAAAGATCTTTTCAAGACGCACATGCGGTCTGAGGGCGCCTCATCGGTGGAACAAGCAACAGAGCCATCGGAGGAGGCGACGGAAATTTTTTCAATTGCTCCTTCGGTGGACTCCAGGACTAACGACGCAAGGATCAGCAGGACCAAGCTAAAGGAAAGGGTTAAAATCTCTCGTTCTGAGAGTAGGACGGCGAAGGCTAGGACTGAGGCTCAGAATGCCAAGCGAACTGCCTCCCGTACTGCCCCTCCTGTTGCTGATTCCAACACCCTAGCCCAGCTGTTGCTCGCCCAGACCCTCGCCGGAGCTGGTGTGGCGAATGATGCCGCCAAGGTGTCTGCCATTACGGCCGGTGTTGGGCTGGATTCGCTTCTTAATCCTACTTCCTTGCGACTTCGTCAGGTTGCCAAGCAACCGAAGTATAATGGGAACCCCCGACGTTGGCCTCAGTTCCAACGGGAATTTAAACTGTGGGTTAAGACTCAAAAACTCCAAGATGATCAGTTCCTGATGGCCCTCTTGGATTGCCTTGAGGGAGCGCCGGCCAACACTTGGCTCAGGACTTGGAGTGATCGCGAGGATACAAGTTCCCCCCTTACCTTTGATGAGGTGTGGGAACAGTTGGAGGTACGTGGATCCCGGCTGCCAGAGGACCATTACCACCAAATGTTGAAGAATTTTCCTTCATTCTCGCGATTAATCTTGCACGAAGTGCAAGACAAAAGACAGCGCTTCTGGAATTTAGTGGAAGAAGCTGAACATTCAGGCGAAAAATTTTCTAGTGCCGAGCTAAAAAATCTGATTTTTGACAAGATCCCCTCAGAAACTGCCGCCACCCTTCGGAACAAACAGTCCGAAGAAAAGGTCAAGACCTGGTGGGCGGAGGTGGAAGGCTTCGATGCCTCTGCCAACAGGTTTACCGTTAGGGAGGCACTTCAAAAGTGCTCCACCACGTCCTTCTCCAAGGTGAAATTCACTGAGGACACGTGGAAAATCAAGTTTAATGAACACGAGGATCGGGACTTGTTTGTCCAAGTCCTCAACAGGGGAGTAAGCTTCCATGGCCATCGCCTGAAGGCCAAAAACTGGGTGTTTTCGTTCACCCCGAAGGAACTCTTGGAGGAAGTTGAGCGGCCCGCCGACGCCGCCAACCAGAATTTCCATGAGGGTCTTGGGGGAAACAAGAATACCCAGCAAAACACCCAAAATGGGGCCCAAAAGGGCAACAAAAAGGTGAATGACACCCGGAATGTTCAGGATCACTGTAGCATCTGCCTTCTTTTAGGTTCTACGAACCGAGCTAAGACGCATTCCACTGGTAATCACCGATGGTCTCCTTACGATCACAAGGTGATTGGTGAAAATATCAGTAATCCGCAGAATTCAGACAGGAATGACAGACAGGTGCATGGTGGGAAGGCTGGAAAAGGGAATCCGACCCCCTCCGGTGGAAACAAAAATCCTGGAGGCCCTGGCGGGTCCCAAGGCACAGGAAATCGGACTCCATCCGGCTCCGGTGGGCAGCCGAACGGCCAGAAAAATCCCAATAGCAACGCCGGAGGCGGAAATCGAAATCCAGGCCAAACCCCTCAATCCGGTGCAAACAAGGGAAATGCTCCAGGATTCCAGGGTAAAGGTAAGGGAAATCCTTCTGGGACCCCTTTCTCTGGTAAGGGCAGAGGGCGTGGCGACGGTGGAGGTCCATCATCCGGCGGCCGTGGCCGTGGACGTGGAAAGGGCAACCATCGTGTGGATCAGGTCTCAGGTGCAGATCAGGTGTCCGATGCGGATCGAGATTACGTTGAAAATGCCTTGAATCCAGCAGATGATCCGCTCCAAGATGAGTGGGTCGACGAATCAGGGTGTGTCCATAATGTTAACGCAGCCACTGGAGGTCAGAACGCCTAGGGGAGCCACGAAAATCGCCCCTCCCCAGGCGATTTCAGGCATGATCCCCAGATTCCATCTCGACCACTACTTGATGTAGGGTCGCTTGTCTCCTCTCCCCTGGATCCGGCAGCGGATCCTTCTGTTGTAGTGGACGAGGTTGGTGTACAGTCCAAGCACAGGGCCCGTCAGTTTGTCACAAAGATGTGGGTCTCTGATCGCAAGGGCAATTTCCACCTCGCCACTTGTTTGTGTGACAATGGATCGGAGGTAAATCTCCAGTCCAATTCCTTTTTGCCTGACGACTGCGTGTTTGATTCGCCTCTTCCTGTTACCCTCGAGGGAGTTTCTGGACATTCTCTCGCAGGTGGGCAACGCGGTTGTTATATATCAACTCATTTGGTCGCTCAAGACCTTTGGGAAGAAGGTAATGTGGAGGAAGTTGTCCTTAAGGATGACTACTTCTATCGTGCCGACATAAAGTATGACCTTTACTTGGGCCATCCTTGGCTTCGCAAGAACAGGGTAGCGCCCGTAGGTCATCGGCGTTGTTTTTTGCTGGAGTCAGGTCCCTTGGAGCGTCCTGAATTTCGTTTTTTGCACGCAGGGTTTAAAAGTGCAGAAGAATTTTTGAAGCAAAAGGTTACACCAAAGTTTGGCGAAGATGTCACCATTGCAGAGGTGAATGGGAGTGCCGATTACTCCCGAGAGTTAGAATGTCTTCGTAGGGACTCCCAGCCACGACGCCCTTCGCGCTGGCACTCTTCATCCTACAGAGTTGTCGACAAATGGCGCGATACAATTTGTGAATATTTTTATGAACACCATTCCTTTTGGCCACAGTACGATGCCTTTGCTAACCGCGGGAACAAGCGCTTTGACAAGCACTTTCGCGACGCTTGGACCCATAAATGGGACAAGAAGTTATGGATTAATCCTCCGTTTCACTTAATCCAGCAGGTCATCCACAAAATCAAGCAAGATAAAACCCAGGCGATTTTAGTTGTGCCCTTGTGGGACGACAAGCCTTGGTTTCAGGAATTGCAAGACATTTGTGTAGATTACATCGAACTTCCAAGGAAGATTAAGCTGCATGCCAGGGACGACACAGGTCCCCTGCCACAGCGGCCTTGGAGTTCGCTTGCATTCCTGGTGGATGGAAAGCTTTCTGACTCTGATTCTGCTGATTCTGGTACTGATTCCTGTGTTGGGTCTGAATCTGAGGTTGAGCGTGGTACTGAAGATGAATCTATTTTTTCTGATTTTTGTCCGTCAGATGCCCAAGGTGATCCAACGTCAAATGGATCCGCCTCGTCTCCCTCTTCCCCAATACGATCCACATCGAAAAGAATCTTCAGTGCACGGGCGAAGAAAAATTTTAAATCGCGCCGCAAATTCAGAGTTTTTTATGAAAAACCCCGTGTGGAAGCTTTCATAGATCCTTTCGAGGAGCTGGATCACGAAGAGAATCTCTGGAATGTCGACACTCGACCCACCTATCTTCAAGAGGCAGTTGATACGGACCTTTTTAGGGACATCCGTAAGAAGATTCTTCCTGCCAAGGCCGAAGAAATCGCCAAAGTTTTTTCGACAGTAATTCCTGGCGATCAGGTGGACACTGAGTTGTGTTCCAAGGAAAGAGACAAGATTTTTGAGGAACGGAAGGACACAACCCTTTCGGGGAAGTTGATCAAAGACCCCCCTGTCCGTGGGCACTTCGGTGAAGCCTTCATCGAGCTTCGTGAAGGTTACAAGGCGAAGAAACAGCGTCCTTATGAGAACCATGGACACAAACATGAGATACTCAGAAAAATAATCGAGAGAAATCTCAGGGAATTTGGTTGGCTTGAGGGTTGTATGACCAGCGAATGGTGCTGTGCACCCTTCACAGTCCCGAAGCCGCCGCCTGCAGACCAGAACACTATTGATGGTTGGCGAATGGTTGTTGATTTTCGCAACCTCAACGCCGAAACCAAGGCGGATTCGCACCCCCTGCCCTTCATTGAGGAGGAAATCGCCAAGAGGGCAAGAGGTCGTTTGTTTTCTGTGCTGGATCTCCGTCACGGCTTTCACCAAATGCCGTTGAGGAAGGACAGCCGACCTCTCACCTGTATGTGCACGCCATGTGGCCCAGTCCAGTGGACGGTCATGCCCATGGGCCTGAAGAACGCCCCTTCGTTTTTTCAGAGAATGATGGAGGATGTGCTTTTTACAGCTCATCCCGAGCTTCGTGCCTTCGTGAGTGTGTACATAGATGACATAATCATCGCGACAGAGGGGGAGGGACTGACCGAAGCCGAGCTGGTGGCCCTACATGAAAAGCAGCTGAACCAGGTTTTGGACATTCTTGATGCCAATCAGCTGATTTGTGGGCCAAAGAAGGGAAAACTATTTTTAAAATCAGTCGAATTTTGTGGTTCTCTCCTTGAGAATGGCACCCGACGACCCAGTCCAGGGAAGCTCGTCGCTATTCAGAAGTGGAAGCGCCCTGAGACGATCACGGAATTGAGAGGATTCCTGGGTTGTTGCAATTTTTACCACACTTTTGTGCCGAATTATGCCAAATTTGCTGCCCCCCTCACTGAATTATTGAAGGTAGGGAGAGATGCGGGCAAGGCAGGTTCAAAGGTTCGTGTCAAGTGGACTGACGAGTGCGAGGAGGCCTTCCATCAATTGAAGGCGGCCCTCTGCGAAGTCGCCACGTTGCATGTGCCGAAATTTGACCGACCCTTCTACATAAGAACCGACGCTTCTAGGTACGCGATCGGAGCTGTCCTTGAACAGGTGGATGAAGCCACAGGTGATCATTACCCTCTTGCATTTTGGTCTCGGAAGCTAGCCCCACGCCAAATGCAATGGTCGCCGCGTGAGCAAGAAACCTACGCCATAATCTGTGCTTTGAAAAAGTACCAATCGTGGGTTGGCACCAATCGAGTCGAGGTCCTGACGGATCATCGATCTCTGGAGTATTGGGCCACCGAACACATTGATACTGTCGCGAGCCCAGCTGGTCGACGGGCCAGATGGCACGAATTTCTCAGTCTGTTTGACCTCCATGTGTCGTATTTGCCTGGAAAACACAACACGGTAGCGGATGCCCTGAGCCGATGGGCTTACCCCGCTTCAGAGGGGCTGCAAAGTACCAACATCCATGGTACGGAGCAGGACCGCCACGTCGTAATCGAGTGGGATCAGGAAGAAAAAAAGCTCATTCGACGTGAATGCATGCAATGCACTGTTAAACAGCACGCATGCCCGTGTCACGACATCACGGCCTTCTCAGATCCGGCGCATGCCCATGAGATTGTCACCAAATCACTGAAAGTCGTGGAAAAAGTCACCGATCCCTCCTCAGGGAGTGTGAAACGGTTTGACTATACCCGACGTGTAAGTGGATTTCGGTTGATCCAGGGCATTAAGCGTCGAGATCCGGCCAAAACTCCACCCCTGCCGAAAGATTCCCTTATCATCCGTGACTGGACGAATGATTATGTTCGTGATTCCATGTTTAAAGAGGTCTTTGAGAATCTCAAATCCAAAGATGCTCACAAGGATGGGATTTTTTCTGAATATTCATTGGATGGGGGGAAGCTGTGGATGGAGGGTAAATTGTGCGTACCAGACGCCCTGGCCCCCCGAGTGTTAAACTGGTGGCATAAATGGGAGTCCCCCCACGCACATGGCCGTCGATTATGGTCGATGATTAAACATAGGTTGTTTGGCTCAAGGCTATATACTCATTGCATGAAAGTAGCCGCCGGATGTGCCCAATGTGCTGTCTCGACGCCCCCCAGCGCGAAGAAGCACGGCCATCTGAGGCCACACCCTATTCCGGAGCGCCTCTTTAACAGAGTCACCAGTGATTTTTTCTATCTTGGTGAACTCGATGACGAAGAGTGCCATTGGACGAATAAAAAAGTCAATGGTGTGTTCCTTATTCAGTGCCGTCATTCCGGCTACATTCAGGTGTTGCCTTGTAACATCGAGTCGATGACTGGCAAGGCTGCCGCCAAATGGTGCGCGCAGACCTGGATGGGAGGTTGGGACGTCCCATCCGAGGTGGTTACGGACTCAGGCAAAGAGTACACCTCCGAATGGTGGAAGGAATTATGTGCTCGCCTTGGAATCCACCACCTAAGATGTGAAATCCACTCGCATCGAGCGCTGCCTGGCGAAAGAGCCGGCCGCTCTATTATAAATATGCTTCGTAAGGAGCTCGCGAGTGAAAAAGATTTTCATTGGCTTGAAGTTCTCTTCGCATTGCTTCGCCGTTACCACAACACGCCTTTGTACCATGGCCTTTCTCCAAATGAAATTGTCTTTGGACGAAAGAAGTGTTGGTGGAACATGCCGTTGAATAATCCTCGCCCTTGTAAAGATGCTTCGTTGTCCTTGGACGAAATCCAACGAGCAGAAAAAACTGTCTCGAAATTAATCGATAAGCATCAAGCTGACTGGCTTTGGGTTCAGAATCAAGGTCGAAAAAACCCCCACAATTTTGAAGTCGATGATCGAGTTTGGCTTCGAAAATCCGAAACCACCCTGGGCGGAGATGATAAGCTTCTTCCCTTGTGGGAGGGGCCATTCGCTGTTACAGCGCGTCTAGGTGAGAACAGGTGGAGGAAATCGTGTGGATGTCAGCAGGGAAATTGAAGTTTCGGGCGATCGCCTCAAGAAAGAGATCCCCTCCCCCAAGGATCGGGTTAAACCCCTTTTTTGGACTTCGAAATTTTTGTCCGATCGGGTCATCGAAGGGGGGAAGTACGAACTCAAGAGGATTTTAGAAGCAAGACGTGACGAAAAGGGCGAATGGGAATTTCTATGTGAGTGGAGAGGCTTTGATTCCAGTCACAACAACTGGGAACCAGCCCATTCTTTTGTCCATGGGTACACCAAGGGGTTCATCGACTTCCTCAAGAAGCACCCCGAAATTGGCGTACTCCTGACAGACTGTCTGTCGAAACCAGACAGACAGGTGGAGAGCGACGGAAAAAGACCTGTGGTGAATCGAGATCCGGCCTTTTACGGCCCTCAGCAGCCACATTCCAGGGCTGATCCGTCGATCCCCCCTCCTGCGGTCAGGCCAGCCCAGGAGCCAAATGAGGACCAAGCTTCGAGTTCGGCCGCTGATTTGCAGCGCCCAAGCCGTACGAGGGCCCGACCAGACAGGTTGGTGGTCACATGTATTCGTGCTTGGCCGAATTCAGGGAGATCCGTCGTGACTTGAGTCGCCGACGCCATAATCTGGGTAACAGTCGTCTAGTCCAGGGCGTCATGGCACTCTTCGCTAGGGCTCAAGGGTGTAGGTTCGAAACCCTTGCATGTCCAACTCGTACAAAAGCTCCAGCCTCGCCCCGTCGACCACTTATTCCAATGTGAGTGTCCTGACGACTTGACTAAACCACATTCTGCTCAATCCACTGTTCATTCTTCCTGATTTCGAAATGATGTGGAGAACTGCGAATGCTTGATAATTTGACGTCAATCAACTTTTCTTTGGTCTCCGTTCGGCAGACAAGGCGTAGATACGCTGCCGAAAGCTACGGAGTGTGCTGCCGTGTCTAGAAAAAACCAAACTCAGGCTTAATTCAGGCAGATTCGGGGTAATCTTGTCTCTGTTGGTCTGTGCATCTTTGGAATTTGGCTACTCGTGCAGATGGAAGCAAATGTACATAGAAAAAACGCTGGCCAGCGACATTCACCCCTACAGGCACCCCCTGTAGTACTGGCTGCACCAGATGCGACGCCAGGAACTCAGATCTTACCTTCATTTGCCGTGATGCGGAAGCCAAAGTCCAGATTCAGATCCAGGATCCTCAAATTTGCCTTGAATTTCTCAGGTTTGTCCTTCATTCTGCCATTGTTGCACGAAACCCCGACGTCAATTGTTCAGACAACCTTCAGACAGAGGCTCTAGGGACTTCTAAAAGCAACCTCTGAAGTCCGTAAGCTTCAGTGTATTTTTGGCACACGCCAATGTGAGCTCAATCCGACCTGAAACTGTCGAAAATGGTGAATCCAAGTGTCTTGTGGGACTCAATCGAAAGATGGGCCTTGTCCAAGTCGATTGACACCGTCGCCACTGTAAATAAAGAACTATTGGGTGTCTCTCAGTTATATACTGTCAGTAAAGCGCCTTCAGCGAACCTTCGGCGCGTTACATGCCAAGGATCCAGGGCTATCATGTCCCATCATGATGCATCATCACATGATCCACATTTTCAATGAATCTGTTGGATGCTCGCGAACCAACGTGCCGGAAAGCATAACTCAGCTGAATAAACGACAATATATATTAACTCTAGTCTAAACGAAAGTGTTAGTAGTTTTAGTTCTAGACATTCCGCTTCATTTCACCTTCATCTTAGGGAATTTGCCTCATTTTAGGACAATTTAGGTTGATTTCCTTGTCATCTCCTCTCATTCCTCGAAGATCTGTTTACGGCTTTGCCTAACTAAGTGAACAGAAGAACATCCCTACCTGCTGTGGTTCACTTAGGGCCTGCAGACTACATTTGTATTTGTTTTCCCTCTCTGTGATTGTTTAATCTCCTTCATCTCTGCTCAAATTGATTCTCAATCTTGCTGAATCTTGTGATCATCCACCTGATGCGCCAAATCTGAAGCACATGCTGCACTTTTCAGAACGAGAAAAGCGGGAGTAACACGATGTAGAGTACGTGGAGGACACCGTAGCGTGCCCGCGACAGCTAAACTGTGCCAGAGCGCCGAGATGTCACTCCATTTCTTGATTCTCCTACTCAATCCACCAATAATCTACCTCATTCTCAACCAGGGCATGGTTTGGTATCGATTCTCGATACGTTTGCATGCTTTTTAGCCCTTGACCTAATGTTTTACTGCACGGAGGACTGTTCGTCACTCCTCATTCTGTCTCATTTCAGGTTCATCCATCCTGATTCAGCGCCAATTCAGCCCAAATCAGGTCAGATCAAGCAGATTTCGCCCCATCGAGGCTACATTTCTATTTTTTTCTGGGACTTACCCGCACTACGTTCTTCGTTGACGTAGCGACACACCCCAGTGTGTTTTTGGAGGGGGAGTGTAAGTGCGGCTAACCCCCATCTGCTCAGATTTTCACAGATCTGCCCCAGATTGCTACATTTTGGTCATTTTCTCTGCTTCGGCGGAATCGCCGCCCCGCAGCTCAGTCTCAGGATCAGACCTATATATTTCTGATGTGCCGGATCTGATTCCGCGGTCCATTCATCGTAAATCCGTCGCGTTCCGATCATTTACCCGGAATCGCCAATTGCCGCTGATGCGCGCCCGAAGCCAAATCAGCCAAATATTTTTTGTCAATCGGATTTATATAAATCTTTCCAGACAGATATGGACACTCAGATGTACTTAGGATAATCCGCATCAATTTTCTTCATAGACTGGGATTTTTTGCCGGATAACAATCAGCATGGATCTTGCTTCCGTTGTTGCTGCTCTCGCCTCCGTTGGTGTCCGTGTATCCGGTTCTGCCCCCAACAGCAGCGTTCAGGTCGACTCCTTGCGTGCCTGCCCCACTGGTCTTGCCGGCCCCGAGCCCTCCGGCACCATCAACGACCCAGGGCAGCACTTTCACGCCCCCCATCGCACCCCCTCGCCCCCCCTCGCACCCTCTCGCACCCCCTCGCCCCCCATCGCCCCCCATCGCCCCCCCTCGGCCCCCTTCGCCCCCCAGCGCCCCCCATCGCCCCCACCGCCCCCCATCGCCCCCCATCGCCCCACATCGCCCCCCATCGCCCCCCCCCCCCCATCGCCCCCCACCTCGCCCCCCCCCTCGCCGCCCCAGCGCCCACCAACGCCCCCCCTCGCCCCCCCTCGCCCCCCCCCCTCGCCCCCCATTGCCCACCCTTGCCACCCATCGCCCCGCTATGGGATACAGATGCGTGTGCACGACCGGCGCTGTTCAGCACAAAGCAGACGTGCAAAGCAAAAGTCAAAGAGGAAAGCTCTTCAGTGACATGTCATAGGCGCCTTTCGCTGCAGTGAACAAAGTACGTGGAGTACAAGCATTCTCTGCACCTAGTGTCCTACGACTATCATGCTGGTATCGACAAAGATTCAACGTGTCTCAGCAGTAGCCCCCCTCCCCCGGTGGACTCCCCAGTCCACCCGTGGTTCAGAGGATAAGGAGGAATACAAACCCTGCAGAGCAGGCAGGTCGGTAGACCAGTCTGCACAAAATGGTGTGCAGGCACCAGAGTGGGTTAGGTGCCAGGAGGCGTAAGCAGACCGGTTCCAGAAGGCGGATCGGGACAGCCACGAGAGCAGGTCACCCACTGTGTCGAAGAACGACTGAGGCAGGCGGGGAGACAGAAAAACGACCCATCGAAGGGAGCTCGGCACATCCCACTCAGTTTTAGCCAAAATCCGGTGTATTGCCGAGGACATAGACGCGCGCACTGCCACTGGCAGGTACCCAGATAGCACAGCAAGTTGCATCCAAGCCGCACAGGACAACGAGAACGCGCCCCAGGATCGCATAAAAGGGAGCGTGTTGGAGAGCGCTGAGAGGAAGACATTGGTGGTGCGAGGCATGGACACGGCCCAGTAACTTTGCAAGGGCGCACCGAATTTGAAAGACCACTTATCATCGAGGGCATTGGGGTGGGCGTGGCTAAGTGTTCCCTCCGGTGACACAAAGATGGTGACACCCATGCACGGACGCGGTTAGTCATGCAGGAGCCCTGGCACAATGCGTCTGGGTTTTAATCCCTACAGGGACACAGCACACGCAGGTTCCATATGTCCTCCATAGGCATGCAGACAGGGTACATTGTGCTCTGGGGGGATGGGCCTTTGGCAGCAACCATGAGGTTGTCTCTGAATTGGCGTATCGCCCCCATCGCCCCCCCCCCCTCGCCCCCCATCGCCCCCCATCGCCCCCCCTCGCCCCCACTCGCACCCTCTCGCACCCCCTCGCCTCCCATTGCCTTCCATCGCCCCCCCTCGCCCCCCCTTCGCCCCCGCTCGCCCCCCCTCGCCCCCCGTTGCCCCCCATTGCCCCCCACCGCCCCCCATCGCCCCCCTTCGCCCCCCATCGCCCCCCATCGCCCCCGATAGCCCCCCATCGCCCCCCCTCGCCCCCCATCGCCCTCCATTGCCCCCCCACTGCCCCCCCATTGCCCCCCATTGCCTCCCACCGCCCCCCATCGCCCCCCATCGCCCCCCATCACCCCCGATCGCCCCCCCTCACTCCCCCTCGTCCCCCATCGCCCCCCCCATCGCCCCCCCATTGCCCCCCATCGCCCCCCCTCGCCCCCCATCGCCCCCATCGCCCCCCACCGCCCCGCATCGCCCCCCATCCCCCCCCCTCGCCCCCCCTCACCCCACGTCGCACTCCATCGCCCACCATCGCCCCCCGTCACCCCCCATCGCCCCCCATCGCTCTGCATCGCCCCCCATCGCCCCCCACAGCCCCCCATCGCGCCCCCCTCGCCCCCCATCGCCCCCCTCGCTCGCCCTCGCTCCCCATTGCCCCCCATCGCCCCCCATCGCCCCTGCTCGCCCCCCTCGCCCCCTACCGCAGCCCATCGCCCCCCGTCGCCCCCCGTCGCCCCCCATCGCCCCCTACCGCACCCCATCGCCCCCCATCGCCCCCCGTCGCCCCCCATCGCCCACCATCGCCCCCGTCGCCCCCCATCGCCCCCCCACTCACCCCTCACCTCGCCCCCCCCTCGCCCCCCCCCCCTCGCCCCCCATTGCCCCCCATCGCCCCCCATCGCCCCCCAGTGCCCCCCATTGCCCCCCATTGCCCCCCCATTGCCCCCCATCGCCCCCATCAGCCCCGATAGCCCCCAATCGCCCCCATCGCCCCCACTCGCCCTCCCTCGCTCCCCATTGCCCCCCATCGCCCCCCATTGCCCCCCATTGCCCCCCATTGCCCCCCATCGCCCCCCATCGCCCCCCTCGCCCCCCCTCGCCCGCCATCGCCCCCCCTCGCCCCCCATCCCCCCCCATCGCCCCCCCCTCGCCCCCCCTCACCCCCCCTCGCCCCCCCATAGTCCCCATCGCCCCCCAGGGGGGCCCCCCCATTGCCCCCATCGCCTCCCATCGCCCCCCATGGCCCCCCATCGCTCCCCATCGCCCCCCATCGCCCCCCATCGCCCCCCATCGCCCCCCAGTGCCCCCCATTGCCCCCCATTGCCCCCCATTGCCCCCCATCGCCCCCCATCGCCCCCCATCACCCCCGATAGCCCCCAATCGCCCCCCATCGCCCCCCACTCGCCCTCCCTCGCTCCCCATCGCCCCCCATTGCCCCCCATTGCCCCCCCATTGCCCCCCATTGCCCCCCCATTGCCCCCCCATTGCCCCCCCTCGCCCCCCCCTCGCCCGCCATCGCCCGCCATCGCCCCCCCTCGCCCCCCATCGCCCCCCATCGCCCCCCCTCGCCCCCCCTCACCCCCCCTCGCCCCCCATAGCCCCCCATCGCCCCTCATCGCCCCCCCTCGCCCCCCATCGCCCCCCATCGCCCCCCATCGCCCCCCCCCATCGCCCCCCATCGGCCCCCCATTGCCCCCCCATCGCCGCCCATCGCCCCCCCCCCCTCGCCCCCCCAGCGCCCCCCCACGCCCCCCCACGCCCCCCCTTGCCCCCCATCGCCCCCCCCCCCCATCGCCCCCCACCTCGCCCCCCCCTCGCCCCCCCAGCGCCCCCCAACGCCCCCCCTGGCCCCCCTTCGCCCCCCATTGCCCCCCCTCGCCCCCATCGCCCCCCCTCGCACCCTCTCGCACCCCCTCGCCCCCCATCGCCCCCATCGCCCCCCCTCATCGCCCATCGCCCCCCCATCGCCCCCCATCGCCCCCCATCCCCCCCCACTGCCCCCCATCTCGCCCCCTCGCACCCCAACACCCCACTTCGCCCCCCATCGCCCCCCATTGCCCCCCCATCGCCCCCCATCGCCCCCCATCGCCCCCCATCGCCCCCCCTCGCCCCCCAACGCCCCGCATCGCCCCCCATCGCCCTTCATCGCCCCCCATCGCCCCCGCTAGCCCCCCATCGCCCCCCCTCGCCCCCCATCGCCGTCCATTGCCCCCCCATTGCCCCCCCATTGCCCCCCATTGCCCCCCCATCGCCCCCCATTGCCCCCCATCGCCTCCCACCGCCCCCCATCGCCCCCCATCGCCCCCCATCCCCCCCCCTCGCCCCCCCCCGCCCCACCTCGCCCCCCCTCGCCCCGCCTCGCCCCCGATCGCCCCCATCGCCCTCCATCGCCTCCCCCATCGCCCCCCACCTCGCCCCCCCCTCGCCCCCCCATTGCCCCCATCGCCCCCCATCGCCCTCCAGTGCCCCCCATTGCCCCCATTACCCCCCGATTGCCCCCCATCGCCCCCCAACGCCCCCCATCCCCCAGCCATCACCCCCCGATAGCCCCCAATCGCCCCCCATCGCCCCCCCTCGCCCTCCCCATCGCCCCCCATCGCCCCCCATTGCCCCCCCTTTGCCCCCCATTGCCACCCATCGCCCCCGGTCGCCCCCGGTCGCCCCCCCTCGCCCCCTACCGCCCCCTATCGCCCCCCTCGCCCCCCATCCACCCCCAGCGCCCCCCATCGCTCCCCATCGCCCCCCATTGCCCCCCATTGCCCCCCATTGCCCCCCATCGCCTCCCATCGCCCCTGATCGCCCCCGGTCGCCCCCCAACGCCACCCATCGCCCCCCATCCCCCCCCCTCGCGCCCCCTCGCCCCACCTCGCCCCCATCGCCCCCCCTCGACCCCCCCTGCCCCCAATCGCCCCCATCGCCCCCCCTCGCACCCCATCGCCCCCCATCGCCCCCCATCGCCCCCCCTCGCCCCCCATTGCTCCCCATCACCCCCAATCGCCCCCCATCGCCCCCCATCGCTCCCCCTCGCCCCCCCTCGCCCGGCATCGCCCCTCATCGCCCCCCCTCGCCCCCCTTCGCCCCCCATCGCCTCCCATCGCCGCTGATCGCCACCCATCGCCCCCCCTCGCTCTTCATCGCCCCCCATTGCCCCCCATTGCCCCCCCATTGCCACCCCATTGCCCCTCATCGCCTCCCATCGCCCTTCATCGCCCCCGGTCGCCCCCCATCGCCCCCCATCGCCCCCCCTCGCCGCCCATCGCCCCCCCTCGCCCCCCATCGCCCCCCATCGCCCCCCCTCGCCCCGCATTGCTCCCCATCACCCCCTATCGCCCCCCATCGCCCGCCACATTGGCCCCCCATTGCCCCCCATCGCCTCCCATCGCCCCCCATCGCCCCCCATCGCCCCCCATCGCTCCCCATCGCCCCCACAGCCCCACCGCCCCCCCTCGCCCCCCATCGCCCCCCCTCGCCCCCATCGCCCCCCGTCGCCCCCCACCGCCCCCCACCGCCCCCCTCGCTCCCCCTCGCCCCCCATCGCCCCCCATCCACCCCCAGCGCCCCCAATCGCCCCCGATAGCCCCCCATCGCCCCCTACCGCCCCACATCGCCCCCGTCGCCCCCCATCCCCACCGTCGCCCCCCATCGCCCCCCATCCAACCCCAGCGCCCCCCATCCCCCCCGATAGCCCCCCTCGCCCCCATCGCCCCCCATTGCCCCTCATTGCCCCCCATTGCCCCCCTCTTGTCCCCCATCGCCCCCAATCGCCCCCTGTCGCCCCCCATCGCCCCCCTCGCCCCCCCTCGCCCCCCATCGCCCCCCCCCCGCCCCCCATCGCCCCCGATCGTCCCCCATCGCCCCCCCTCGCCCCCCATCGCTCACCCTCGCCCCCCCTCGCCCCCCATCGCCCCCCATCACCCCCATCGCCCCCCTCGCCCCCCTCGCCCCCCCTTGCCCCCCCTCGCCCCCATCGGCCCCCATCGCCCCCCATCGCCCTCCCTCGCCCCCCCCTCGCCAACCAAACGCCACCCTTGCACCCCATTGCCGTCCATCACCCCCCATCGCCCCCCCTCGCCCCCCCTCGTCCCCCCTCGCCCCCCATCACCCCCCTCGCCCCCCCTCGCCACCCATCGCCCCCCATTGTCCCCCATCGCCCCCCTCGCCCCCCCTCGCACCTTCTCGAACCCCCTCGCCCCCCATCGCCCCCCATCGCCCCCCCTCGCCCCCCATCGCCCCCATTGCCCCCCATCGCCCCCCATCGCCCCCCGCCGCCCCCCTTCGCCCCCCCTCGCCCCCCCTCGCCAACCAAACGCCCCCCTTCGCCCCCCATCGCCCCCCATCGCCCCCCATCGCCCCCCATCGCCCCCCATCGCCCCCCTCGCACCCCATCGCCCCCATCGCCCCCCATCGCCCCCCCTCGCCCCCCATTGCTCCCCATCACCCCCAATCGCCCCCCATCGCCCCCCATCGCTCCCCCTCGCCCCCCCTCGCCGGCATCGCCCCTCATCGCCCCCCCTCGCCCCCCCTTCGCCCCCCATCGCCTCCCATCGCCGCTGATCGCCACCCATCGCCCCCCCTCGCTCTTCATCGCCCCCCATTGCCCCCCATTGCCCCCCATTGCCACCCATTGCCCCTCATCGCCTCCCATCGCCCTTCATCGCCCCCGGTCGCCCCCCATCGCCCCCATCGCCCCCCTCGCCGCCCATCGCCCCCCCTCGCCCCCCATCGCCCCCCATCGCCCCCCCTCGCCCCGCATTGCTCCCCATCACCCCCTATCGCCCCCATCGCCCCCCATCGCCCGCCACATTGCCCCCCCATTGCCCCCCATCGCCTCCCATCGCCCCCCATCGCCCCCCATCGCCCCCCATCGCTCCCCATCGCCCCCCACAGCCCCCATCGCCCCCCCTCGCCCCCCATCGCCCCCCCTCGCCCCCCATCGCCCCCCGTCGCCCCCCACCGCCCCCCACCGCCCCCCTCGCTCCCCCTCGCCCCCCATCGCCCCCCATCCACCCCCAGCGCCCCCAATCGCCCCCGATAGCCCCCCATCGCCCCCTACCGCCCCACATCGCCCCCCGTCGCCCCCCATCCCCACCGTCGCCCCCCATCGCCCCCCATCCAACCCCAACGCCCCCCATCCCCCCGATAGCCCCCCCTCGCCCCCCATCGCCCCCCATTGCCCCTCATTGCCCCCCCATTGCCCCCCTCTTGTCCCCCATCGCCCCCAATCGCCCCCTGTCGCCCCCCATCGCCCCCCCTCGCCCCCATCGCCCCCCCCCGCCCCCCATCGCCCCCGATCGTCCCCCATCGCCCCCCCTCGCCCCCATCGCTCACCCTCGCCCCCCCTCGCCCCCCATCGCCCCCCATCACCCCCCATCGCCCCCCCTCGCCCCCCCTCGCCCCCCTTGCCCCCCCTCGCCCCCATCGGCCCCCATCGCCCCCCATCGCCCTCCCTCGCCCCCCCTCGCCAACCAAACGCCACCCTTGCACCCCATTGCCGTCCATCACCCCCCATCGCCCTGCCTCGCCCCCCCTCGTCCCCCCTCGCCCCCCATCACCCCCCCTCGCCCCCCTCGCCACCCATCGCCCCCCATTGTCCCCCATCGCCCCCCCTCGCCCCCCCTCGCACCTTCTCGAACCCCCTCGCCCCCCATCGCCCCCCATCGCCCCCCCTCGCCCCCCATCGCCCCCCCATTGCCCCCCATCGCCCCCCATCGCCCCCGCCGCCCCCCTTCGCCCCCCCTCGCCCCCCCTCGCCAACCAAACGCCCCCCTTCGCCCCCCATCGCCCCCCATCGCCCCCATCGCCCCCCATCGCCCCCCATCCCCCCCCCTCGCCACCCATCGCCCCCGATGCCCCCCCATCTCCCCCCATCGGCCCCCATCGCCCCGCATCGCCCCCCCTCGCCCCCCATCGGGCCCCCTCGCTCCCCATCGCCCCCCATTGCCCCTCATTGCCCCCCCCTCGCCCCCCTCCTGCCCCCCATCGCCTCCCATCGCCCCCAATCGCCCCCGGTCGCCCCCCATTGCCCCCCTCGCCCCCCCTCGCCCCCCTTCGCCCCCATCGCCCCCCCCGCCCCCCATCGCCCCCGATCGCCCCCCCTCGCCCCCCTTCGCCCCCCCTCGCCCCCCATCGCCCCCCATCACCCCCCATCGCCCCCCTCGCCCCCCCTCGCCCCCCCTCGCCCCCATTGGCCCCCATCGGCCCCATCGCCCTCCCTCGCCCCCCTCGCCAACCAAACGCCCCCCTTGCCCCCCATTGCCGTCCATCACCCCCCCATCGCCCCCCATCGCCCCCCCTCGCCCCCCCTCGCCCCCCCTCGCCCCTCATCACCCCCCCTCGCGCCCCCTCGCCACCCATCGCCCCCCATTGTCCCCCATTGCCCCCCCTCGCACCTTCTCGAACCCCCTCGCCCCCCATCGCCCCCCCTCGCCAACCAAACGCCCCCCTTCGCCCCCCATCGCCCCCCCTCGCCCCCTATCGCCCCCCATCGCCCCCCATCGCCCCGCATCGCCCCCCCTCGCCACCCATCGCCCCCGATTGCCCCCCATCTCCCCCCCATCGCCCCCCATCGACCCCGATCGCCCCCGATAGCCCCCCATCGCCCCCATCGCCCCCCCTCGCCCCCTCTCGCCCCCCATCGCCCCCCATCGCCCGCCCATTGCCCCCCATCACCTCCCATCGCCCCCCATCGCCCCCCAACGCCACCCATCGCCTCCCCTCGCCCCCCCTCGCCCCCCATCGCCCCCCATCGCCCCCCTCGCCCCCCATCGCCCCCCCTCGCCCCCATTGGCCCCCATCGGCCCCCATCGCCCTCCCTCGCCCCCCCTCGCCAACCAAACGCCCCCTTGCCCCCCATTGCCGTCCATCACCCCCCCATCGCCCCCCCTCGCCCCCCATCGCCCCCCCTCGCCCCCCATCGCCCCCCGTCGCCCCCCACCGCCCCCCACCGCCCCCCTCGCTCCCCCTCGCCCCCCATCGCCCCCCATCCACCCCCAGCGCCCCCAATCGCCCCCGATAGCCCCCATCGCCCCCTACCGCCCCACATCACCCCCCGTCGCCCCCATCCCCACCGTCGCCCCCCATCGCCCCCCATCCAACCCCAACGCCCCCCATCCCCCCCGATAGCCCCCCCTCGCCCCCCATCGCCCCCATTGCCCCTCATTGCCCCCCCATTGCCCCCCTCTTGTCCCCCATCGCCCCCAATCGCCCCCTGTCGCCCCCCATCGCCCCCCCTCGCCCCCCATCGCCCCCCCCGCCCCCCATCGCCCCCGATCGTCCCCCATCGCCCCCCCTCGCCCCCCATCGCTTCACCCTCGCCCCCCCTCGCCCCCCATCGCCCCCCATCACCCCCATCGCCCCCCCTCGCCCCCCCTCGCCCCCCCTTGCCCCCCCTCGCCCCCATCGGCCCCCATCGCCCCCCATCGCCCTCCCTCGCCCCCCCTCGCCAACCAAACGCCACCCTTGCACCCCATTGCCGTCCATCACCCCCCATCGCCCTGCCTCGCCCCCCTCGTCCCCCTCGCCCCCCATCACCCCCCCTCGCCCCCCCTCGCCACCCATCGCCCCCATTGTCCCCCATCGCCCCCCCTCGCCCCCCTCGCACCTTCTCGAACCCCCTCGCCCCCCATCGCCCCCCATCGCCCCCCTCGCCCCCCATCGCCCCCCCATTGCCCCCCATCGCCCCCCATCGCCCCCCGCCGCCCCCCTTCGCCCCCCCTCGCCCCCCCTCGCCAACCAAACGCCCCCCTTCGCCCCCCATCGCCCCCCATCGCCCCCCATCGCCCCCCATCGCCCCCCATCCCCCCCCTCGCCACCCATCGCCCCCGATTGCCCCCCCATCTCCCCCCATCGGCCCCCATCGCCCCGCATCGCCCCCCCTCGCCCCCCATCGGGCCCCTCGCTCCCCATCGCCCCCCATTGCCCCTCATTGCCCCCCCTCGCCCCCCTCCTGCCCCCCATCGCCTCCCATCGCCCCCAATCGCCCCCGGTCGCCCCCCATTGCCCCCCCTCGCCCCCCTCGCCCCCCTTCGCCCCCCATCGCCCCCCCCCGCCCCCCATCGCCCCCGATCGCCCCCCCTCGCCCCCCTTCGCCCCCCCTCGCCCCCATCGCCCCCCATCACCCCCATCGCCCCCCCTCGCCCCCCTCGCCCCCCCTCGCCCCCATTGGCCCCCATCGGCCCCCATCGCCCTCCCTCGCCCCCCTCGCCAACCAAACGCCCCCCTTGCCCCCCATTGCCGTCCATCACCCCCCCATCGCCCCCCATCGCCCCCCCTCGCCCCCCCTCGCCCCCCCTCGCCCCTCATCACCCCCCCTCGCGCCCCCTCGCCACCCATCGCCCCCCATTGTCCCCCATTGCCCCCCTCGCACCTTCTCGAACCCCCTCGCCCCCCATCGCCCCCCCTCGCCAACCAAACGCCCCCCTTCGCCCCCCATCGCCCCCCCTCGCCCCCTATCGCCCCCCATCGCCCCCCATCGCCCCGCATCGCCCCCCCTCGCCACCCATCGCCCCGATTGCCCCCCCA